>JASDQU010754317.1:10758-25041 GCA_032191745.1 Picea mariana | reverse complement strand
GTCATACGATGGCCCTCTTCATTCATGTTCACTCCAATTCAAATCAACTAGATCACAATAGTATTAAATGCATTCAAGTTCTCTTTTCTTTCTCTCTAACACCACCCACTCTTTGTTTATCATACCAATGGGTTTGGTTCCATATATTTCAACCCATAGATCTCAATCTATAAGAAGATCCTTCATCTTGAGCTTCCACAACTCAAAATTAGTGCTATTAAACTTCTCCATTTCTAATCTAAATGCAATAGCAATTTCCTTACAACAAGATTTTCTTTTGCATGATCTCCCACTCAAACAAAGATTAGATTAAAAAAAACTTGTCCCTAACACCTTGGAACCAAGATGGTTAGGCTCTTATACCCAATGAAAGGAGGTAAAGCTCCATAATACCCTTCCTACACTAATCTATGAGAGAAGAATGTGCAAAAACTAAAAACAAAATAATTGCAATAAATTATAAACAACAAAAGACCCTTTCTCTAGAAAAACCCCACACTCTAAATACAATGAATGTATTATTCAACAACTAAATGATTAGAGTATAGAGTCTCCTTGCTCTCAACAAAAGTGTTCATTCTCAAGATTGTTCAACAATAGCATACTTTTGAAAAATTCAAATAGCATAATATAAACACATAGAAAAACCATAAACCACTTATAGTTTACTATTTCAATATTTTCTCTCAACAAAAGTGTTCACTCTCAAGAGTGTTCAACAATAGCATACTTTTGAAAAAATTCAAGTAGCATAATATAAATACATATAGAAAAACCATAAACCACTTATAATTTACTATTTCTACATATTGGAAGCCACCACTGGTTATTCTTTATTTTATTACATTACAACAATGTTAATATTCTCTACCCTATTGTAGCAATGCAAATATTCTCTCCTCAACTATAAAACCATAAATATTCTCTATTCATAAGGTGTATGCCACCTCTATCCCAACAATTTGAAATATAGCATAGCATTTCCATAACCTTGACATTGCAATCTCAAATTTATGCTAACATACAACAAAATTGGTATAAAACATGGCTCAAACTACCATTTTTGTCATGATTGTCACTCTATAACTCATGGACAGTGTCAATACTTCTCGATTAACATTCTAAAACATGTATGGATCGTCTGCAATATTTAGTATGTAAAAAAGTATCCATGCATACTGTCAATACTTATATATCAACGTTCTAAAACATGTTTAGTGACGTATGCATCGTGGGAAATATTCAAGATGCATGAGTGTAATATTTGATGAAGTAGGAAAATCTTTAGTTTACTAGGAATATACTTGGTTGAGATAACTTAGAGGTTTCCAACGGATGTTTTCCTTAAAACTTATGCTATGTTTTATTTTATTATCATATTTTTGGCGAAAGTATTTAAAAAATTTATTAATCCACACTAGTTAGAAGTTTTAGTGGATATTGTCTTCTAAGAACGCCAACGTAATGACGGCTTCTATGAAACCTGGGACAATCGGAGAAAAACCCCACTCGTGTGGTAGCAGAGCATTGAGTTCCACGACATGCTTGACAAATCTCAGACCATGATTTTCATCGGAGAAACCGGAAATGGAGAGAGGAAATGCGCTCAAAATAATCATTGGAGAGAGGAAATGTGGTTCAAAATAATCTGCCCAACCTTGTTCTGATTTTGGTCCGAGAGACGGGCAGCGGCCGCCGGCAAGACCACACAGATCATTGGAGAGAGGAAATGCGTTCGAAATAGTCTTCCCGTCCTTTTTCTGGCAGAAGTCAGGAAAGGTCTGGGAATTGGCAGACCTTTGATCAGTCAGCATGTAAGCTATGTGCAGGGTAGAGAACAGACAGATGATTGGAAAGAGGAAATGTGTTCAAAATAATACGCCCAATATTGTTCTGTCCGAGGTTAGAAAAAGTAGACATGGCTGTACGCTTAATTTTTAATTTTTGTTTACTACGATGGATGAAATCTCAATTTTAGATTATTTAGATAACATTTTTAAATGTAAAAATGGATTTATTATAATTTTAAATGAAAAATCAAAGGTTAATCAAATCTCAATTTTATTTTATTTTTAATTTTTTAAATATTAATTTATAATAATTTTCTAAATCAATTATAAATAAAATATTAAAATCTCAATTTTATATTATTTAAATAGCATTCTTAAATGCAAAAATGGATTCATCATAATTACAAAATGAAAAATCAATCGTTAACCCAATCTCAATTTTATGTTATTTAATCCCATTTTAAAATTTACAAAAATCAATTCATAATAATTCTCTTAGTGAGATACGAAAAATCTCATACCTTCATTTTGGTGAGAGAAACCGACAACGACAAGACCACACAGATCATTGGAGAGAGGAAATGCGATCAAAATATTCAGTCAGACAGAAAAGGTAGACAAGCATTGGAAGTTGTCAAGTTCCACGACATGTATAACAAATCCCATATCTTGATTTGTTAGAATTGTCAATGCGGAAAACATAATTCATAACGATAATTAAAAATCCCACACAGATAATAGACACAGGGATTTCACGTGGTTCACCCAAACGTTGGGCTATGTCCACCAAATATAGGCATCGATTGTCTTATTATTCATATTATGGAGATTACATCAGCTCACTCACACTCGGTCATTTGCCTCTACGAGCTTACATGAATTTATACATTCACACAAGAAACTGATTAATAAATGCAATCCCTATCCATATTCTAACTTGGTCTATTTGGTTGTAACCAACACAAAATAATAGGATCCAAAGTTGTTCTTGGTAATTTGTTGTCACCAAATCCCAACAATCTCCACCTTAACAACAATTAACCTGATACCTTGCTCCTTCCTTTTGTTCATCACCTTTTCTGCAAGCCAACAGAAGCCAAGCACCACTGCAGCCTCTCAAATAAAACTGGTTTCATGATCTCGCATGTGTGACTTGCACGAGTTTGGATTTCCTAAGGGGTCACTCCACCTCCAACATGTCTTCTACAACTGTGTTGTGAGACATATTTAGTGATAGGTCTCCTCCTGTCCAAAACACCTGTAAAATATACATTACAATTATCAGAGACCATCTTAGTGTAACCATTATAGGTGACATTTGTGCCTTTCAAACGCTGAAGCACCCATTTCACTGCAGCACCTGAATCTAACACGTATCTGACAACATCATTAACATGTGAAATATTTGGTCTTAACCATTTAATCACATACAAGAGACCTCCTACTGAACTTACACGAGACATAACCTTTTCTTCTTTATAGACAAGACCTATACTTGAAGAAAACTTATAATGGAAAGCAAGAGGGATAAAAACTGGTTTTACAATGTTCATACTGAACTCCAAGCACAACTTACCATTACCATATCCTTGTACTTCCATGCCCATAATTTGTTTTGCTGCTCCTTGATCCCTCATCTGAATTGTCCTGTCCACCTGAGTCATTTTCTTATTGATTTTATCCATGCTTCGGCTTGCATCGAGCATATCATCAACAAAGAACATCAAGACCGTGAATGTACTATAAACAATATAGTCATTCCTACCCTTTGAAAAATTATGACTCACTATGAAGGATTCAAACATCTTGTATATTTGTCTGGGTACCAATAGGCCATACAATGAATTACCTAGCATGCAAACAAATTTACCATTGCGATCTTGAATCAACCCTTTTGGTTGCTCCGTACATACAATATCTCTGTCAATGATGACCTTGTGAGAAGTAGGATCCCACACACAACATCCCTTTATACCATCATCATAACTTGCAGAGATATAAAACAAGAAGGAATTCAGAAACAAAGATTTTAAGTCTCGAATTGATTTACCTCTTACCAGTACCTACAATTCTTTCTTGCTCTTATGACCTTGATGCTTCTGACATAAACCAGAAGATACATCTTTCACTTTAGATGCTACTTCAATACTGCCTTCCATTTTATAAAGGTTATCAACCTTTGTTGCCTTCATTAGTACTAAATTACCTTTCGATAATGTGAGTGCTCCACCTTGACCTGTATACTTATATCCACAAGAATCGAACACTCTTAATGAAATCAAATTTGATTTAAGCTTAGGTACATATCTAACATCCATTAATTCCCTAACAATACCATCAAACATCCTGATTCTAATACTTCCAACCTCAACAGTTTTACAACGAATACCATTTACCATAAACACTACACCCTCATCAACAGATTGGTAAGAAAAGAACCAATTTCTATCTGAGCACATGTGGTGGGAGGCAGCTGAATCTATCTGCCATTCTTCTTGATATTGTAAATGATTAGAAACGGATAGAACTTGATCAATCATACCTGAATTTGTTACAACCAAATTTGTTTCCTTCGTAGATTTTTCCTAAGATTCCTTTCTCTTCCAATAATCTTTCTTGAGATGTCTTGTTTTGCCACAATGCCATCATTTTTCTTTACCCTTTCTGTGTCTTGACTTAGATAGGAAAGAACTTCTCTCATTCTTCTCTGTGGTTCGACCTCTGATCAACATCACCTCTGAAGTTGAAGTTTCTTTACTAGATTTTCTCCTCATCTCCTCAACCAACAAAGCTCCCACAACAAAGTCATAATCTAAAACATCTGTTGAGATAAAGCTAATAGAGGTGACTAGATTATCCTAAGACTCAGGCAACGAACACAATAGTGTAATAGTCTTATCCTCATCTTTGAATTTAACTTCCATACTAGTCAATTGAACTATAAGGGTATTGAAGGTATTTAAATGGTCAACAACTTTTGTACCTTCTTTCATCCACAAACTATACAACTATCTCTTCAAGTAGATTCTTCTTGTCAAGAACTTCGTCATATATAGACTTTCCAACTTGCTCCATAAGCCTGATGTTGTATCCTCTCCTATGATATTAAACAGAACCTCATCCCCCAGACATAAACGAATGGTGCTAAGAGCTTTCACATCCAAATCCTCCCATTCCCATTCCGTCGTGGCTGCTAGTTTCTTTGACCTACCTGCCAATGCTTTTTGCAACCCTTGTTGCACTAGTAAATCCTGCATCTTAAGCTTCCAGAGCTTAAAGTTGTTTTTACCGCTGAACTTTTCAACTTCAAACTTTGAACTCTGCATCTTAGCCATTAGCACAAAAACTTCTTCTAATGTCCAAATCACTGTTTATAATAATCAAGGTCTTTTAAAAAGATAATGTGTGAGAAAAAGTGGTATAGACACAAAAAAGTTTAGTAAAAAATCCTTTTACCAACCTCTCCTTTTATCTAAAATAAAAACACCTTTAAAAACTCCACATTTTAAATATTATATTTAATCCCAAATATTATAAACCTTTACTCATTTAAAAAACCTTTACTTGATCCTTTTACTCCATAAAAAACTTTTTACTTTCACCCACGTGACTTGACACTTTAACTCCTCCACCTTTTATGCATACAATATAATATAAAAAAATAAACCTTCATACCTTAAATTCACACCATGCCTTAAATTTCTTTTACTCCATAAAAACATGCGAATAAATTTAAGAGGATCGTGAGTTTTTTTAATTTAAGGGAGCCACCGCACCTCACTCAACACTGGAGTGTGGGGAGTTTGCACCTCTCGACACACTTGAGTGCGGAAATCATTAAATATCTACGCACTATTCCTCATATGCAACTACAAAAATTTGGAAGATTTACTCATGCGAGAAGTGTGCATTACCAGCCACTGCGAACTTCGAGAGGAGAGACCTGTGGAAATGTTTCAATCTACGCACCTCACTTCTGCGGCTCCTTCAACCAGTTCTAACCAGATCTGATATCACTTGTTAGAATTGTCAATGCGGAAAACACAATTTACAATGATAATTAACAATCACGCATAGATAATAGACATAGAGATTTCACGTGGTTCACCCAAACGTTGGGCTACATCCACCAAGCATAGGCATTGGTTGTCTTACTATTCGGATCATGGAGATTGCATCAGCTAAGTCACACTAGGTCATTTTCCTCTACGGGTTTACATGAATCTATACATTCACACAAGAAACTAATTAATAAATGCAATCCCTATCCATATTCTAAATTGGTCTCTTTGGTTGTAACCAACGCAGAATAATAGGATCCAAAACTGTTCTTGGTAATTTGTTGTCACCAAATGCCAACATGATTTTCGTCGGAGAGACAGTCTGTGGAAATACCAAACAGATCATTGGAGAGAGGAAATGCATTCAAAATACTCTTCCTAAACTCGTTCCAGCAAAAGGCATGTTAGCATGTAAGCTAGGTGCAGGGTAGATGACATATTATTATTAAGGATGTTAGTACAGTGGATGGGAAAATCTTTCCTTTTGTTGCCTGTCATGTGGAATGCTATAATCTTGCAATCTTTAGTAGTTATGATGAGCTATGCAAGATATGATTATATTAAAACTGTTAATCGAAAAGGAGAACCCTCTTGATTCATTCATTAGTTTTTCCCTCAACAACAACTGTAATGTCGCCAGAGACTTGAACAATAAATTTGATGTATTTCAAATGTTCGATAAAATAAATGCTCACAAAATGTATGATGAGATCCCTCTCCAAAGGCAGATTGTATGGTGAGTGTTTAATGGAATGATTACATACCAAGTATTTGAAGAAAGTTTTATGCAACAATTTTGAGATGCAAATCTTGATACACAAGCGAAATTTCAGATTATGATGAGTCCCTTAAAACCTTCTGGATATGGGTGAGTTCTACTAGTTATGTGGTGGATTTATAGTAAAGATTGGAACATTCTTAGGGCATACCTATTATGAGGGTACACAAATGAAGGATATATTGCATCTTATCTATTATGATATTTGCAAAGATTCAATCTTTATTTTGGCATTGGTTTGAGTGAACTCAAAATATCTTTATTTTAGTCAAAATCTCTTTATTTTAGGGATGTGATTAAAACAAAATCATCTAATTGAGCATCTTGGAACCCTCTTATACCTACTATGTATATTGAGGAGCCATATGACTAGGTTTTGTGTACTCATGCATGCTCCTCTTCAACAAAGAACAAAGGAAATAAACTTATACGGAAAAGAGGGCAAGAATGTTGACCACGCAGATATTGAGAATATAGAAGATCAAAATAACATATCTTAAAAACTCTACAGTTATCAAGATGGAGAACAATATTGGTCAAGAAGCAATGAATGAGGACACAAATTATGGCAGCYAGACCAAAACAATATCCGAATCTCAAAATTYTGATTATTTGGACAAACTTGTCWTTTACCTTTAATTACTATGAAACCTTGTTCAAGGGTGTGACAAGAGATYAAAAAAGAAGAAAAACAAAAAAAAATTAAGATTAGTAATATTATCACCAAATCTTCATAGCAACTAAATGTTCATTAATTAGTAATATTGTCACATATATATTTGAAGTAGAGAGAACATCCTTCTAGTTTATTAAATACACTTGATTAATTAGTAATATTGTCACATATATATTTGAAGTAGAGAGAACATCCTTCTAGTTTATTAAATACACTTGCAACATTTGCAAAATGTAATCTCTTTTCTACTTTATGAATAAAAAATCATAATTCTTTTTGGTTTTATAAAATWCACTTGCAACATTTSCAAAATGTAATCTTTTTACTACTTTATGAATAAAAAATYAATATTTWTTTTGGAAAATAAAAATTTAATATAAAAATTACATATGACAATCTCCACTAGTGGAAAAGTAAACCACATTAAACTAGAAAAAGTTCCAATTGATCATAATGGAGGATGATTCAATAGCCTATACAACTTGGTTATAGTCAACTAGTAAAAGGGGAGTCAAGGAGTTGTATTTGGTGCCAAACGCTAAAGTGACATTAAATTAAAAAAAATATTATATTTCAATGAAATTGGAGGGAAATTAAGTGAAGGTTTGATTTGGTAAAAAATAGGGAAAGATCTAGAAGGTCGGAGGAAGGATAAATAGAAAGGTAACCCCTCTCTTTGGGATCATGATATTACTATTTCTTGCATGGTGCTCTTGGAGCCATTGTTTCCTTAGGGTTTAGAAAAACCCTTCCATTGTTGGTGTGGTTTCAATGGTGCAATATCCACCCTAGCTAGGCAAGGAGGAGGATCCAACGTGATCTTCACTTGATTTACATTGTGGGACTTGGCTTCATCTTGGAGAGAGACTTTGGAGTTGTATTGACTTATGTAGAGAATTCAAGGAATTTCTCGGGGGATATCGAGCATATAGCCGACTGGCGACATGAGGTTTTTGAGCAATAGTGAAAGAGGGAATCCCCATGGGTTGTGCACATAGTGTCCCGTGAGGCCCTGCGTGTTGCTGAACCTCATCATGCGAGGCCCCGATGACCCAGAGTTGAAGGTACGGTGGTCGAAGAACAATAGTAGAGGCTGTACCAACAAGGGTTGACAGTGAGAGGAGGATTCCTCATTGTTTGAGGAGATTTGGCATCATCATCAGGTTTTTGTCTGTTCTTTGAGATTAGATACCATAGTTTCTTTGCAGCCAATAGATCTATGTGTTAGGAGGGTTTGAAAGTTGTTGTTACAACTAATAGAGATATTTGTACTATATAAATTGGTTTCTCCATTCATAATAAATATGCCATGGTTATCTTCTCTATTCTATGTGTAATGGGTCCATGAGATGTGTTTATATTCTTAGCTTGACAACATATGCAACTATCTGTAAGGCATTTCGAGTAGCATTAATACAAAGTTCTTGATAAAATCATAGAAAGGGAAAAATACCATGAGCAAAAAACATATTTTTCTATTTATACTGGTTCATCACAATACAGTAGTATCAGAGATGGTGATGTTTCCAACCTATATTTCCTAAGAGGAAGGGACGTGGAGGACCTTCCTTTCGAGGGTCACCAAAAAGAAACAAAGAAGAAAACCAAATAGATTCAGATCCATAAGGAGGCACGAGGGACCATGGTGAGGACAAGGCCCTATGACTATTGGAGTTCATAATCGATGGACAGAAACAAATGGCCACAGAGCAACGACAATTTACACAGTTCTTGGCACAGTTCCTTACCGGAAACCAGATGAATCAAAACCAAGGAGGGGTCCATGGGAACCATGCTGAGGGTAGAAATACCCATATTCCCACATAGATCATCCTATAGGAAGAAAGAATAAATGTACTCAAATCACTGTTGCCACCATTCCTTAAGGAGAAACCCATGGGAACACATGAACTACAAGATCCGATTGGCAAGGTCAACTCCTAATTCAGGGAGTATCANTATGTAAATTGGTTTCTCCATTCATAATAAATATTCCATGGTTATCTTCTCTATTCTATGTGTAATGGGTCCATGAGATGTGTTTATATTCTTAGCTTGACAACATATGCAACTATCTGTAAGGCATTTCGAGTAGCATTAATACAAAGTGCTTGATAAAATCATAGAAAGGGAAAAATACCATGAGCAAAAAACATATTTTTCTATTTATATTGGTTCATCACAATACAGTAGTATTAGAGCTGGCGATGTTTCCAACCTATATTTCCTAAGAGGAAGGGACGTGGAGGACCTTCCTTTCGAGGGTCACCAAAAAGAAACAAAGAAGAAAACCAAATAGATTCATATCCATAAGGAGGCACAAGGGACCATGGTGAGGACAAGGCCCTATGACTATTGGAGTTCATAATCGATGGACAAAAACAAATGGCCACAGAGCAATGACAATTTACACAGTTCTTGGCACAGTTCCTTACCGGCAACCAGATGAATCAAAACCAAGGAGGGGTCCATGGGAACCATGATGAGGGTAGAAATACCCATATTCCCACATAGATCATCCTATAGGAAGAAAGAATAAATGTACTCAAATCACTGTTGCCACCATTCCTTAAGGAGAAACCCATGGGAACACATGAACTACAAGATCCGATTGGCAAGGTCAACTCCTAATTCAGGGAGTATCAGGCACTAGAGGAGGAGGGATTGGAAAACATGCCTTGCACTAACTACTACAACCTCATAATGAGGAACAAGCCTAGGATGGGATAGAGCTAGTCAAATTTTTACCTTCTACACAAGATAGGGAAGTGGATAGTCATAACTTTTGATGGGTCTTACAAGAGAATGGCTAGAGCATGGGTGTAGAAGTTGGACACTTACCTCCATCCTAACTTGATGATAGAGGTAGAGAAAATCAATTTTTTGGCTCTACACTTGGAGGGAAAATCTAATGAGTGGTGGTACCATGGGCTGGTAACGATGGGGCATTCGAACATTACATCATTTATGAACTTCACCCAAAGATTGATGTATAGTTTCAATAGGAAGAAACCTAACATCCATTTTAGGGAACTTTCACAGTTGAGGTAGACATGCACAACAGAGGAATACGTTAGCGAGTTTCAGAGGATGTTGTCATGGTGAATGATATTTCTATGTAGAGGTTGATAATGCTATTCAGTGAGGGCTTAGTTGAACCCTTGAGAAATTGGGTAAAGGCCTTTAGAACAACCACACTACAAGATGCCATCATGAAGAATCGGGATATGGAAGACACAACATCCAAGAAGGAACCAGTGAAAACATTTATTCCACAAAAGGGTCAAGTGTCAAAACTTCCTCAGAAGACATGGATAGGGAAGGACAGGTTGGATGAGGAAACTCAGAGAGAACTAAGAAAGAAGAATCTTTGTTATAGTTGCAAGGAGCCATGGAAACCAGGCCATCGATTTATGGGTAAAGATAAAGTCCATTATATTGAGCTAGTTTTTGATGAAGAGGATGACGATGATGATGAGAGCATTTGAAAAAAAAATGGTGAGCCATATCATGCTACAGAGAAGACGAAATTGTAGTAAATACCCAAGGGAGTAACCATTGCCACACTTTTAGGAGTTCATAAGTATTATACCTTCAAGGTCAAGGGCATTGTGCAAGGGCATAGAGTTATAACATTGTTGGATGGTGGGGCCACCCACAACTTCATTGATGTTGCACTTGTCACTAGGAGATGAATTCCTGTGGAGGATTTAGAGGGATTCAATGTGGTAGTAGAATATGGGTACAACATAACATGTACTCATAGGGACAGGTGATTAGAAGTAACATTAGGAAACTATACATTGACCGATGAATTTTATGTTGTGGATTAACATATATTCATGTGGTGTCAGAAGTTAAGTGGTTGTACTCATTGGTAGATATCTGCATGAATTATAGGGACATGAGGATGGAGTTCCATAACAAAGGTGGACAATGACTTATCCTAAGAGGGATGTCACTAGGTTACCCTAAGATCATGGCTAACCAATGCATGCAGACCCTTTTTAAACATAGAGACGTGTCTTGCGTAACATAGTGCCTGCTCACTACGGGGAAGCCATCACAGGATCACCAACAGTACCCTGAATTTATCCAGGCATTACTTGGAAAGAATGAAAGAGCGTTCGAGCCATTACCAGTAGGGAGACCACTTGATAGAGTATTTGAGCATGTCATTGATCTATAATAGGGGTTGAAGCCTATAATCCCCACCTCGTACAGACATCCAAAGAGAATTGAGGAAGAAATAGAGAAGGTCATAAAGGAATTTATAGAGATGGGACATACTAGGCCTAGCTCTAGTCCTTTTGCTTCGTTAGTTGTACTAGTGAAGAAGAAATATGTCACTATAGTAACGTCAATAAAATACATGGCACTAAACAATAAGACTATAAAAAACTAATACCCAATACCTAGGATTGATGAGTTGATCGACAAGCTGCATGGGGAAGTGTACTCAAATGTTGATTTGCGATCAAGACACCAGATTCAAATCAGAGAGGAGGATATCCATAAAACAACATTCATGTGTCACTATGGGAACTATGAGTTTCTAGTCATGCCCTTCAGGTTGACTAATGCACCAACTACCTTTCAGTCATGCATGAATCATATCTTCAAAAAACAGTTGAGGAAATTATTACTTGTGTTCTTTGATGATCTTTTTATCTATAGCAGGATATGGGAGGAACATCTGAAGCATGTGGATGCTATTCTCACCATTATGGAGGAAAAATATCTTTTTTACAAGGAGGAAAAGTTTGAGTTCAGGTTGAAAAAGATCCTCTATTTTGGGCATGTGATTGGTATTGAGGGAGTAAAGGTGCATCCAAAAAAAATCCAAACCATCTTAGACTAGACCACCCCCAACATTCTTTGAGAAATGAAACTATTATAGGCATTTTGTGAAAATATTTTTTCAATTGGCTGCACCATTCACATACCTCACCAAGAAGGGGGCGTTTCGATGGTTAGAGGAAATAGAGGTATCATTTGACATAATGAAGATGATGATGAGCACTTTTCCAGTATTAGCACTCTCATATTTCACACAACCTTTTTTCCTAGAGTGTGATGTATCTGGTGAATGGATAAGATCAATATTGATGTAGAACCAACACCCGGTAGATTTCGAGAGAAAAAATCTAAGGGAACCTAAGAAGCTCTATCTGATATATGATAAGGATATGTTGGCCATCATGCATGCATTGGCTAAATTTAGAAAAAAACTTGGTAGGAGTACATTTTTTGGTTAGGACTCACCACAACAACTTGAGATATTTCTTGGAGGAACGAGACCTTAATTAAAGGAAACATAAATGGGTGAGTAAGGTGCGAACATATGATTTTCACATTGAGTATTTAAAGGGGAAGAAGCATATAGTTTCTGACGTGTTATCTAGGATACCTATAGCCTTCTCCATATCAGAGTTCTCAACAGACTTGAAGTCTATTCTCTTAGTGGAATATTCCAAGAATACCTTCACTTGTGAGTTGATGGAGGGAAATATTTAGGATGACAGGTACAGGGTAGTAGATCAGATCATTTAATACAAAGACATGATCTTTCTTGTCCTTGAGTCCACAATCAAGGACAATATTTTGAGGGAAGTACATGACGCACCACTAGCAGGGCACTAGGGGTATGTGAAGACCTATAAAAAGGTGATGGAGATATTCTCATGGAAGCATCTCAAGGGGATGTACTTCATCATGTGAGGGAGTGCATTATTTGCCAGTAGAACAAGACAAAGTTTCCCATCCTACAAGAATGCTTCCACCATTTCCTATCCCGGAGCAGAAGTGGGATAAAATTTACATGGACTTCATCACATGATTTCCAAAGGTGTGGGGAAAGGACTATATCTACGAGGTAGTGGAAAAATTGACTAAATATGCACACTTATTTTCCATTCGTACAAAGCACATTGTATCTCAAGTAGAAGATCTATTTTCAGGGAGGTGCTTAGAATCCACGCTCTTTCAAGGAATATAGTCAGTGATTGAGATTACATGTTTCTCAACACATTTTGGACATAGCTATTAAGCTTATCTGGGACATAGTTGACACCTAGAGCTAGCTATCACCCCTAGACAGATGAGAATATTGAGATAGTAAACAAATGGATCAAAGGGTACCTGAGGAACTATGTTTCAGGGATACAATGAGAATGGATAAAGTGGTCCCATATTGGGAAGAATTTCAACAATACCACTCATCACATGTCCATCAAGATGATCCCATTTAGGGAATTGTCTCGCTATGATGCTCCATCTTTCATAGATTTGGCATTTGGGGAGAATAGAGCTCCCAAGGCCAAAGACTGGTTGTAGGAAAGTCAAGACATCTTCAGAATCCCAAAGGAGAGTTTGCAGGTTGCTCAGAATCAATAGAAGATGTACGCTGATAGGCATAGGGTAGAACAAAACTTTGAGGTTGGAGATCTAGTCTTTCTCAAGTTGCATCCTTATAGACAATGGTCGCTAAAGAAGAGTGGTGCAGAAAAATTGAAGTCTCACTTTTATGGATCCTACATAGTGATCATGAAAATTGGGGAAGTAGAATACGAGCTAGAGCTACCAGAAGGTAGCAGGATCCACAACACCTTCCATTTATCCTTCCTCAAAAAGACATTGGGGCAACGAGTCACCACTTCATCAGATATTCCTCCACTATATGAGAAAGGGAAGTCAATTGTAGCTCCTAATATGATTCTTTATGTTAGGGAATGAAGGTTGACAGGTAGATTGATTCGAGAGTACTTGGTTGTGTGGAGATGATTACCTGCATATGATTCTATTTAGGAAAGAGAGCATATCTTACAGTGCCCTGATATGGAATTTGTTGAGCACAAACAATCTTGGGAAATGCAGATTGTAATGTCCCCTTCCAATTGATCATAAAGGATGGTGACTCAATAACCTACACGACTCCCGTAGGCTATAGTCAACAAGGAAAAGGGAATTCAAGGAGTT
>JASDQU010754315.1:0-25781 GCA_032191745.1 Picea mariana | reverse complement strand
ACCGAGAAATGCATGGAAGCATTTCAGAGGCTTAAAGAGTTGTTGACGACAACACCGATACTAGAGGTCCCTGACATGGACATGGACTTCTTGGTATGCACAAATCCATCCAAGGAAGGCTTAAGCAGAGTCTTGATGCAAGACGGACCAATGATTGCTTACATTTCAAGGAAAATGAGAAGGCATGAGGAGAACTACGCAATGCACAATTTGGAGTTATTAGCCATTGTATATGCCTTAAAGGTTTGGAGACATTACCTTCTTGGATGAAAATTTGAACTAAGGATTGATCATTGTGGACTACAACACATTTTTACGCAAAGCGACCTGAACGCGCGACAATAGCGTTGGTTGGAATTGCTTAGCGAGTACGACTTTGAGATTACTTACATAAAGGGAACAATGAACCGAGTGGCAGATGTTTTGAGTCGGAGACCATGCATCTTTTTGGTGTTACCTCTTTAGACGAATCTACGTGAGAAGATTCTCACTTTACAGCATGACGATGACTGGTACAAAGAGGTCGAGGGTTTTATTGGACAAAACACCATGATGGTACCACGATATGAGGGATTTTCATTTGATAGCGATAGTTTATTGAGGTTTAGAAGTCGGATTTACGTACCGCCAAACGACGAGTTTAGGATGTTGATCCTAAGTGAGGCTTATAGAGCAGTTTACATGGCTCACACGGTACTCACAAAGATGAGGGTTGATATTAAACCCTTATTCTTCTAGAGGGGAATGAAGGCTGACATAGTCAACTATGTGTCCAGATGTCTAGAGTGTCAGTAGGTAAAGGCTGAACATAGACACCCAACAGGATTACTTCAACCAAATGCCATCCAGGAATCAAAATGGGAGGTTATTTCAATGGATTTTATTGTTGGATTGCCACTGACGGCAAGGAGACATGACTCAATTTTTGTAGTAGTAGACACTCTGACGAAGAGTGCTCACTTTATTCCTGTGCGTATGATGTATCAGGCACCTGACATAGCGATAATTTTCATCAGTGAGATTGTGAGGCTACATGGCATGCCTAAGAGGATTATATCAGATTGAGAATCGGTGTTTACTGGACGATTTTGGACGCATTTCCAAGAGGCCTTGGAACCCAACTTAACTTTAGTACTCCATATCACCCGAAGACTGATGGACAGACAAAACGAACTAACCAAACCTTGGAAGACATGTTGCACATGTACGTGATGGACCAACAAAAGCATTGGGAAGAATTCTTGCCACTAATAGAGTTCACTTACAACAATAGTTACCAGAGCACCATTAAGATGGCGCCTTTCGAGTTTTTTTACGGGCGACCGTGTCGGATGCCCTTGAGTTGGGATCAGCTTGAGGATAGGGTCCTGGTGGGACCAAAAGTGATCCAAGAAATGGAAGAGAAAATGAAAACCATAAGACAAAGGATTAAAGAAGCACAGGATCAACAGAAGAGTTATGCCGATGCGCACCGAGTCGACCGTAGTTACGAGGTCGGTGATCGAGTCTTCTTGCGGGTTAAACCGCATAAGAGTTCGATCAAGTTTGGAAAGGGAGATAAACTCTCTCCTAGGTTCGTGGGACCTTTCAGGATTCTGGAGAGAAAGGGGCCCGTGGCCTATTGACTAGCCTTGACTGTTTCCTTGAGGCATATGCACGATGTTTTTCATGTATCTATTTTGAGACATTATATCAGTGATCCTATGCATGTTATTGACATGAGTTCCTTGCAGGTATCAGATGAGGGAGCGCTCATGGCTGAGTCGGTCTACATCTTAAATCATCGCATTCGACAGTTACAACATCGAATGGTAGATTAGGTCAAGGTCCAATGGGACAATTATAGTCCGCACTCGACAACCTGGGAGGACGCATATGATATGTGCCAGCAGTTTCCATTTTTGTTTGATAGATAGACTTATGATATTGTGATACATTTATTTTGGCATTTATACCATGAAACTTCAGGACGAAGTTTAGACCAAGTGGGGGTGTATGTAACATCCTGCTCTAGTGCACTGAGAAAACTTATTCTTTGAGGACACTTGATCGCAAGTGATCTGGACTATTATGATATTAAAACATTTGTCCTTGATTATGATGTGTTATGATATATGACATGTTGTTTGCTCCATTGACATAGACAGGTGCTATTGACTCGGTTTTACTGAGTGTGTAGGGTTTTGGACCTTGAGGATGCAGAGGCATCGACGGAACCCCTTGGACACCAGATCGAGTAAGGGAGTGTGCTATTGGGGTCGATTGTTTTACTGTGATTTTAGTACATTTGATTAGATGATATGATGTGGACATGTTCTGACATGATTGTTGATGATGCAGGCTGACGATAGCTTGCTGACCAGACTCACATATGGAGTAAAGGGGTCACACACGATTACCAGAGAGATTGAGGGAGAGGTGTGGACAACATCCCTACCACAACTACTAGCACTCTCGCTGTGGCTCAAACTGTAGATTAACGATTACCTAGTTTGAGAGGACCCACAATTCTATGAGGGCAGACTACGATAGTCACTCATGATGATTCTAAGGGGTGCATAATAAGGTGGGGGCCTTATTCCTTAGAATCCCTTAGTCTCCCACAAGTTCACCTGGTGGAGTATTGACTCCAGGGGTTATTGATGTCTACCAATCAGTCAAGAGGTGAGTGGAACCCTTGGAGCACGTGGTGCATCCTAAAGGGAACATCGCGTAAAAGAAACACAAGAGGTGAGTGGCACCCTTAGAGCACATGGTGTGTCCTAAAGGGCACGTCACACAAAAGAAACACTAGAGGTAAGTGGCACCCTTGGAGCACATAGTGCGTCCTGAAGGGCACGTCGCATTGATGATGTTAAAGGAACGAACCTAGATGGCCTAAGACTAATATCTCATTAAGAATTGTTAAAAACAACTATCCTGATTAAAATGTCACCTAGTTCAGAATCCAAGTCCTAAGTATAAAACTTCGCTAGGGGTAAAGTTTTGTCTACACTTAAGAAAAATACCGTATAAAAATAAAATAATAAATTTTTAAACTAAAAACCACTTAAGTAATAGTTGTGGACTCCATAAATTTTTTGGTAAAATGAATAGAGTAAGAACTTAATTAAAATCTGTGGATATCAAAGGTAAAGAAGAAATAAATTATTTAACTTGTGAAAGTGTAAAAAGATATTAAATTAAGAATAAAAGGAAAATTGTTTAAAGTTGTATATGAATCCTTATGATGACGATTGATGTGTTGAATTTTGGATCATCCCGTTTCCTTGTTGTTGTTTTCTGCGCCTAGACTGTTATAACCCCGTGATCCTTTCGATGAGTTATCCTTGGCTCTGGCATTCTCTTACTATTGGCTGCAACTTCTTATTGGTGTTCTTTATTGTAAAAGATGAAAACTACTTGGCTTAAATCTATATGGGTTCTCGTCGTATTGTTTGGGTTTCCTTTCTGTTCTTCAGCGATTGAAATCGGGTGATGGTGATAAAAATGTTTCTTCTTACTCTGCATTTTTTTCTGTTGTATGTCTCTGTGATTTTGTGGAGGACACCCACACAAATTTCGACCACTTAATCCTGCATTTTACCTACTGTTTCCTGCGTTTGTGACTGTGTTTATATTACTGTGGGCGTTTTCTATTAGGATGGGCGTTTTGTATTTCTGTAGGCGTTTATATATGTCTATGGGCATTTATATATGACTGTGGGCATTTTTATATATGACTATGGGCGTTTTATTTTAATGTGGGCATTTATATATGACTGTGGGTATTTTTATATATGACTGGGGGCGTTTTGTTTTAGTATGGGCATTTTCATTTTTGTAAAATTTAGTTCTGAGAATTCGTTCTGGCAATAGGTGTATTGGCATTTTTGTTTTTGGTAAAATTAGTTTAGAGAATTCGTTCTGCAATGGGTGTATTGGCATTTTCATTTCATAAAATTAGCTCTGAGAATTCATTATGGCAATGAGTGTATTGGCATTCCGTTTTGTAAAATTTAGTTATAAGAATTCGTTGAGTGTATTGGCATTTTCGTTTTGTAAAATTTGTTCTGAGAATTTGTTCTGGCAATGAGTGTATTGGCATTTCCATTTTTGTAAAATTTAGTTCTGAGAATTTGTTCTTGCAATGAGTGTATTTGCATTTTCACTTTGTAAAATTAGTTCTGAGAATTTGTTCTGGCAATGAGTGTATTGGCATTCCGTTTTGTAAAATTTAGTTTTGAGAATTCGTTCTGGCAATGAGTGTATTGGCATGTTCATTTGGTAAAATTTGTTCTGAGAATTCGTTCTGGCAATGAGTGTATTGGCATTTCCTTTTTTTGTAAAATTTAGTTCTGAGAATGCATTCTGGCTATGAGTGTATTGGCATTTCCATTTTTGTAAATTTGTTCAGAGAATTCATTCTGCAACGGGTGTCAGGCATTTTCGTTTTGTATTGTTCTATAAATTCGTCTCTGGCAACCTCCGTCCCCGGAAAATGAGGTTCTCCCTCCTTAAACTTTCATTGATTTCTGGATTGTCTCATAACATATGCACAACGATTTATCTAATTTCTAGATTGTCTCTTTATTATAGGCATAACGTTTCATCCTTATTTTCTGGATTGTTTCTTAGTTGTATGCACTGGTGTACCTACAAGGATTTTAAATAACTTTTACTTGACAACAATCCCATCCTTATGGTGACACCATTTTCTTTTGATTATGCATTAACAACGTTTCAACTCCTTCATATAGGGTAAATTCCCAGCTTTATATTTTGGTTTACGGTGACAACTATCCTTTGTTTCTTGCTGCTTCCTTTTAGCTTTATCCCTTTTGGATAATTACAGGTGTAGTAAAAAAATTATCCCTTGCCTCAGCCCTCAATTATTTATTAATACCAAAGATAGGCCGATAAGATATCCACTGTCTCGTATGTTTTCACCATTTTTCTCTATAAATTTTATTTGGATAGATCTTAATATTGTTATTCCACCGTTATCTTTTATTTTAACTTTTAATTTATTCTAGCATGTTATATGGGGCATTGAAAATGCACATGATCTATCATAGTGTAGAGTTTCATTATTATTGGATGAAGGGTATGAATATTGTAGAAACTTTTTAGATATCTTCACATGATTATGAAATGGTTTAAGTTTTTAAAAATGATGATTATTTTTAAATTGGTGAAGCCCATAGCACAGATATAGAATACATAGCTCATAAAATAACTAAACATAGTCAACAAAGTTAATTATGCCTGGTCACTATCAACGCAAAGCTGGCTGCTCAAGGCAACTATCGTCTAATTAGGACTTCCACTCAGAAACCTACTACTATTTTCTAGCTAAGAGTTTCCAGCTATAAATGCTCTCTCCGTAAACATACATAGTTAATGTTGAATGGTAAAATTTAGATATGTATTATTGAATGGATAATCTAATTATGAAAATGATCTTAACGTTAATTAGTTCTTAGTTGTATTTCGATTATTAAGACTGTTGAATTAGATGACTATTATATTGATATTGATTAAATAGATAATGCTGAATGGTAAAATTAAAGTTGTATTATTGATCAATTTAGAACGGTTAGTATACATATGAAAATGATGTTGATGTTAATGGTTCATTTAATTGTAATGTTCTTGCAATAAGAAAAATGCTATGTTATCATATGATAACATATGAAATGTAAGATCATTGTTATTTTTATTTACAATGTTATTCTAGTATAAAAAGTAATGATATGGTTAATTTAATTTTATTATTAGTTACAAAATCTAAAAGGTAAGGTCCTTGAAACTAAGTACAATAAATTATTATGATTTAGTAAAGGGGGAATTTTCAATTAATTATATGTACTTATTTTTAAGGTTGGGTTAGTAACTCGTCGACTAACAAAAATTAAGCTAAGTGATTGATCTGTACTTGATTCCATTTGAGTCATAGGTAATGCTGAGTCTTAACTAATGGTAAATTATTGTCGGTGTCCTTCTGACTTGCGCCTTTCGTAGAGGATGTGGTCGTTCGTTAACCTTGTTGTACTTGGCTGTAAACAATTTATTGCTTGGTCTGCTTGTGTCGGGTGGGATGTAGACACCTCCATCTTCCTCAGAACGGTCGCCAGCCTTGAGACCTTAAATGGTTAAAATCGATGGGAACCTGGGCTTGAGCGTTGCTTATGTGTCTTGGAGGTCCTAACCATTGCAGGGTAGGACGGGCGGGTAGTTAGTGTTTTTATTCTCGACGATTGTTTGTCGCCCTTTGCTTCTGGATGCTTGATGTGCGTCTTAGATCATTATGTTGTTGTTACAGTTGCATGCGCCATGTTCATCATCATATGGCGATGCAGAGTCGAATGTATTTATTATCCTAGTACACATGCGCACACACAAAAAGGAAATTATTAGCACTTGTTAAGAGGTTGGTTGTTGTAATGAGGAGGATTGTTACATCATTAGCTCTTCCTCCTCCACCTGTAAACCCAAAGGTTCAAATTTCCCCTGCACACTCACCTATACAGTCCTCCCATACAAGAAAATGACTCAAAACCAAGGCTCACCATGTGCATGAAAAAGGTAAAGTTGTTCTTGTTGCTCCCTCCTCTCCTTCAAGTGACTTATCCAAGTGAGTGTCTTCTCATATCCACTTGATGTACGACCGCTCCCGTGTCATTAGTGAGACCAAGCCTCAATGTTCCACCCAACCTAAGGCTATTTCTAGGATGTCCAAAGGGGACAACAGTGACAAAGGAAGAATTTCCTCTCAAAGTGGCAAATATCGTTTTTGATTATGTGTTTATAATTCATTTATTGAGGATAGAGGACTACAAATATTTTTGGACAACAAACTATTTTTTTGGATATTGTGGATGTTTACATGTTTTAGATATAATTTGAAATATTTCTGATATGTAAATTTCAAATTGTGGAAATAATTATGGGAGCCACAAGGAGGCATATGTTAATTGGCTGTCTAATTATGCTCATTTGTTTTAAGAAATAAAAGGGATTCATAAGGGGTACCACCTACTAGTTATTATTTAATAGAAGACCCTTAATTATTTTTATTATTATTATTAGGTCCCCTAAACTAAAAATTAGTTAAGTTTTAATTAACTTAACTAGATGAGGTAGTTGAACTAGAAGGAGAAAGTATACTAAGGTTTGCTCTTGAGTTTTATTGAGATAGTTTGTTTTTCATTCATTCTTCACTTTATTAAAGGCCCATTTCTCTTTTTGAAAGTAGGGTCCTATTGTAGACAACAAGGTTCAAAGATGAACCATATCATTCAGATGCTTGTTTCAGAGGTGTTGATTTATCTTTGATGGTTTGTGTAGAGTTGTATTCTTATGAATTAAGTTTCATGACTGATAGAGGATATTGTGCAGAGTAAAGTGGGCAGCAGTCTATGGCAAGCTGATCCATATTTTAAAGTTTAGTTTTTACTTCTTGTCAGAGTCCTTTTGTATGGTTTTCATCGGGGATTTCTAAGTTAGACCTTGGTCCATGCCCCCACAGGGAGTTTTGCAAGATAATGATACTTTTGATTTACTGGAATGAAATAGAGTGATTTATTTCTGTCTCATTTGTGTTAATATGTGACTTGGTGTGTTTTCTTTTGATATCCACATTTACTTTCTGCAATTTGTTATATTCAGAAAATTACATAAAATTGTTATATTTTGCAACAATCTTTTTATTTAAAAAATCATCGTAAGCCCTCGTAATTAATACTTTTGCAGTAGGAAATACATTTTGAGGCTATAAACATAGGGTAATATTCTTGACTATATTTTCTTAGCCAATAAATATTCAAAAATAATTGAGTAAGATAAATTCATATATTTTCCTCAATAGGAATGTCTTCCAGATAATCTGGGATGGCTTCAATTCGGAACATGTCCGCATCTAGGAGATGATCATCTACTTCTCCACCAGTTTCCCCTTACTCCAACCTAAAAAGGTGATTTGGACCTACATTGGATCTTACTTGTTTAACAATTACATCAAATGAAAAATCTTGAAAAAGAAGTATCCACCTGCAAATCATTCCTTCAAGTATTGGTTTATTGACTAGGTACTTCAATCAAGAGTGGTTAGTAAAACATTTGAAATGATATCCTAACAAGTATTTTATAAAAAACATTAATGCATAAATCATAGCTAGACCTTCCCTTTCAGTAGTTGTGTAGTTATGTTCATCTTGCGGAAGTTTTCTTCTAGAAAAATAGATAGGGTGGTCCATATTTCCTTCCCCTGGTAGCACTAAAATGGCTCCCAGGAAAGTACCTGATACATCCACATGTACATGAAATTGAATTTCACAATTGGTAAATACCAATATAGCTGAAATACTTAGTTTTTATTTGAGAATGTCGAACTCCCTTTCACACTCTGTCGTCCACCAAAATAGTTTGGACTTATTCAACATTTTTTTTAGAGGTGTGGTGATAGTTTCATATCTTCTCATAAACCTGCGGTAATATCCTATATGTCCAAGTGTAAAGCAAAAAAAATTGTCAATTTTAGGTGGCTACATGTTCAAAATGAACGCAAATTTAGATGGGTCCACCAAGACTCCTTATCTGCATACAATATGACCTAGAAGATTTCTATGTGGTACAAACAAAATACACTTCCTTATATTCATAGATATATGAAATTCACAACATTGATGCAACATTAATCGAAGTATCCCTACATGGTATTTTAATAGGATTTATACCTTCCAATTGTCTGTGTAGATTTCTACAAACTTCTGTATGAACTCTGAAAATGTTTCTATCACAATATGAGAGAAAACCGCAGGAGCATTCTTCAATCTATGAATGTGGTCTTCTTCATGTCTTCCTCTATAATTCACACTTGGTGATATCCTGAGAATTCATCTGTAAATGAATATGATTGTATGATCTAACACTTCTTCAATGAAATGTGTTGGAAATGGATCATGCACACATGAAGAATTCATACTTATGTAGTCGACATAGACCCAAATTTCTTCTGTGTCTTTCTTTCTCTACATAACTATGGGACTCATCCACTCTGCTTCTTCGATTGGGAAAATAAGTGTTTCCAAAAGAATTTTGTCCAATTCCTTCTTGGAATTCTCATTTATTTTAGGATTAATTTTGTATGGTCTGTGCTTCACATGTCTTTAGTTGGGTTTCAACTTTATTTTTATTTCTCCCATGGCTCCTTTTATACCTTTCAGTTCTGAGAACATTTTCGAAAAAAACTCCCCATACTCCCACAATAGGCTATTTACTTCATTCATACATTGATCATCCCAGTATTAACCTATAGAAGCTATCTTAGAATGATCTGTACTCCCTATATTAACTTTCCACAACTTTAATGGATGGTTATAGAAGCTACATGTGTGACTAGGTATAGTATCCAAAATCTCTCTACTGTTTTCCCTTTCTTTAATGGTTTAGATTCTAAGCTCTTCTAAGTGATCGGGTTTTCCAGGTATTTCTCAAATTTACAACAAGGTAAAACTATCTTATTAGTTTCAAGACTCATACTATACTGAAGAAAATGAACATGGTCAACACATACTAAAAGACTTGGTCTATTTTTTAAAATGTCAGTAAAAACAATTTCTTTGTATATATGAAGGATTGTGTTAAGATTAGGGTACTTACTTGTAAAGTAGAAGTCCTTTCAAAAATGATCTTGTAAGGTCTTCCAACAATTTGTTTGTCTTCTAGTCTCCTCATGTATATACAAGGATTTTGGGATTGGATCTAGTGAATGGAGAAATAAATGAACCCATAGGTGAGAGGGTACTTCCACAACTCTTCACTACTTTGAGCAACGCTCAATATGCACTTTAGGGTTAGAGTATTCATCGAACAATTGTGCGTCTTGAAAATATATATTCATCTCTTCTTCCAACTAATCCCTACTTTGGAATCGACATCAGATGGATTGGTTTGTGTCTTTCCACTCCATAATCAAGGCTTTATGAGTGACCCACCATATAGTGAGGGTATCTTGAAAGGATAATTCAATAACAACGATCATTTGATCCATCGCTATTTTATCTTCCATGCTGGAAATAATTTTTTTTACCTCTGAGGTACCATCATATATTGGGTGTTCTCTAACCTCAGTGCCAATCCATATCATTGCTCCAACAGTTGCACATTGTCTTGAGAATCACTCGTATGAACCCTCCTGCCAACTGCCAAATGCTAATTATGAATCCTCATCAGTAGGTTGTATGATTCTCCAACTTACCGATCCATTTACAGTGGGATTTATGTAATCTAGTCTCGTTCCTGTTGTTATTGTGTATAATTGGTCAATAATATCCAACTCCATATCGTGGTCCACTGGTTCAGTTTATATAGGCCCTAGAGATGGATCTAAGAGTTGGAATACTTTTATCCCATATACTTAAAACATAATGTTGTCCCTCTTTAGATCAATGATAGCATAGTTTTCATATGCCCAATCAATTCCAAGTAGAGAAGGGTAGAGATCCTTATCTTCCATGATTTCAATTACTTCAAAATCAGTTGTGGTTTTAATTCTCACAACATCTATTTCCACATTTTTCAGCCTTCCTATTGGGAAAATACAATATTGGTTTTCCATTCTCAACTGCATGGGGAAATATACTAATTGAGGTTTTCCCAAAGCTTCTAAGGTATTTTTGGGAAGGATGTTGACATCAAATCCCAAATCTAGCATGACATATTTTATTTCAAAATCATCTAGCTGGGATTCTAACGAAAAATATTTTCATCTTCACACATTTCTTCTTTGTATTCTCTGGGTATTCTTCTTAGGGATTTTGGTCCTTATTATGGCTTCTGGGGTTCCCTCATTTTCCAGTATTAGGTACAGGGTGTTTCCCAACTTCTCTCCAAGTTGGTCATCTCCTAGGTTATCAAAGAACAATTGAAGCCATGCATTGATTACATTTTGAGACTGTTGAGGGTGTCTCCTTAGATATACAGAGTTTCTAGGTGTTGGTGGTGAGGTAGGATATTGAGAAAGTTTAGGTTGAGAGGAAACTTTAGGGGGATCATCCAATATCTCTGGAGTAGGGATAATCTTAAATATTTCTATTACATATTTGAAAAATAACTTTTGTTTCAATTATGAATGTGGTCTTTTTCTTATCTTCCTCTATGATTCTCACTTGGTGATATCCTGAGAATTTGTCTGTAAATGAATAAGATTATTTTCCCACAACATTATCTAACACTTTGTCACAAAAAGGTGTCGGAAACAGATCGTGCACAAATGAAGATTTCATACTTTTGTAGTCCACATAGACCCAAATTTCTTCTATGTGTTTCTTTCTCTAGATAACTATGGGGCTAATCTACTCTGCTTATTCGATTGGGAAAATAAGTCCTTCCATAAAAAAAAATTCCACTTCCTTATTGGACTTCTCATTTATTCTAGGATTAATTCGGTATGGTCTGTGCCTCACATGTATTCAGTCGGGTTTCAACTCGATTTTCATTTCTCCCATGGCCCCATTTATACCTTTCAGTTCTAAGAACGTTTTCAGAAACAAGTCCCCATACTCCCGCAATAGGCTATGTACTTCATTCATAGTTTTCTCATCCCAGTAATATCATATAGAAGCTATCTTAGGATGATTTGTAGTCCGTATATTGAATTTTCACAACTTTAGTGGATGGTTATAGGTGCTACAGGTGTGACTAGGTATACTATCCTAAATCTCTCTACTACTTTCCCTTTTTTTAATGGTTAAGTTTCTAAGCTCTTCTAAGTCATCGGGTTTTTCTAGGTATTTCACAACTTTACAACAAGGTAAAACTATCTTATCAGTTTCAAGACTCATACTAGATTGAAGCAAATGAACATGGTCAACACATACTACTAGACTTGATCTTTTTTTTTAAATGTCAGTAAAAATAATTTCTTTGAATCTTTGAAGAATTGTGTTAAGCTTAGGGTACTTACTTGCAAAGGAGAAGTCCTTTATAAATTGGGCTTGTAAGGTCTTCCAACAATTGTTTTGTCTTCTAGTATCCTCATGTATATACTAGGATTTTGGGATTGGACCTAGTGAATGGAGAAATACATGAACCGATAGGTGCGATGGTACTTCCAAAATTCTTCACTACTTTGAGCAATGCTCAATATGCACTCTAGGGTCATACCATCCATCGAACAATTGTGCGTCTTGAAAATATACAATCATATCTTCTTTCAGCTGATCCCTACTTTGGAATTTATATCAGATGGGGTGTTTTGTGTCTTCTCACTCCATGATCAAGGATTTATGAGTGACCCACCATCTAGAGAGGGTATCTTGTAAGGCTAAGTCAAGAACAAATATTGTTTGATCCGTCACTATTTTATCTTCCATACTGGAAAGTAAACTATGTACCTCTAAGGTGCCGTCATATATTGGGTGTTCTCTAACCTTGGTTCCAATCCATATCATTTATCTAACAGTTGTGCATCGTCTTGATAATCATTCGTATGAACCCTTCTTGCAACTGTCAAATGCTAATTATGAATCCTCATCAGCAGGTTGTATTCCTCTCCAACTTATCGAGCCATCTGCAGTGTCATTTATGTAATCTATTTTGGTTCCTGTTATTATTGTTTATAATTGGTCAATAACATCTGACTTTGTATAGTGGACCACTGGTTCAGTTTATCTAGTCCCTAAGCATGGATCTAAGAGATGGAATACTTTTATCCCATCTACTTAAAATGTCACGGTGTCCCTCTTTATATCAATGATAGCATAGTTTTCGTATGCCCAATCAATTCTGAGTAGAGAAGGGTAGAGATCCTTATCTCCCATGATTTCAATTACTTCAAAATCAGTTGTGGTTTTAACTCCCACAACATATATTTCCACATTTTCCATCCTTCCTACTAGGAAAATACAGTACTGGTTTTCCATTCTTAACTAGATGGGGGAATATACTAACTGAGGTTTTCCTAAAGCTTCCCAGGTATTTTTGCATAGGATATTGAAATCAGATCCCAAATCTAGCATGACATCTTTTATTTAAAAATCATCTAGCTCAGATTCTAACCTAAATTATTTTCTTGTTCACACATTCTTCTTTGTATTCTATGGGTACTCTTCTTAGGGAGGTTGGTCCTTATTATGGCTTCTGGGATTCCCTCATTTCTCGGTATTAGGTTCAGGGTGTTTCCCAACTTATCTGTAAGTTGTTCATCTCCTAGGATATCAAAGAACAATTGAAACTAGACATTTATTACATTTTTAGACTGCTCAGGGTGTCTCCTTAGAATTGTAGAGTTTCTATGTGTTGGTGGTGAGGTAGGGGATTGTGAAAGTTTAAGTGGAGAGGCACATTTAGGGGGATTCTAAATTATCTCTAGAGCAGGGATACTCTTAAATATTTCTATTGTATCTTTGAAAAACAAATTTTGTTTCAATTATGAATGTGCTCTTCCTTTCTTCCTCTATTATTCTCACTTGGTGATATCCAGAGAATTCGTCTATAAATGAATAATATTTGTTTCCCACAACATGATATAACACTTCATCCATGAAAGGTGTTGGAAACGGATCATGCACACATGAAGAATTCATACTTTTGTAGTCCACATAGACCCAAATTTATTCTGTGTCTTTCTTTATCTAGATAAGTATGGGGCTAATCCACTCGTCTTCTTCGATTGGGAAAATAAGTCTTGATGTAATCATTTTGTCCACTTCTTTATTGACCTTGTATTTTATTCTAGGATTAAATCGATATGGTCTGCGCTTCACATGTCTTCAGTCGGGTTTCAACTCGATTTTCATTTCTCCCATGGCTCCTTTTATACCTTTCAGCTTTGAGAATGTTTTCAGAAACAAGTCCCCATACTCCTGCAACATGCTACGTACTTCATTCATAGTTTTCTCATCCCAGTAATATCCTATAGAATCTATATTAGGATGCTTTGTACTCCCTATATTAACTTTTTGCAACTTTAGTGGATGGTGTGACTAGGTATAGTATACTAAACCTCTCTACTTCTTTCCCTTTATTTAATGGTTAAGTTTCTAAGCTCTTCTAATTCATTGGGTTCTTCCAGGTATTTCTCAACTTTACAACAAGGTACAACTATCTTATCAGTTTCAAGACTCATACTAGAATAAAGAAAATTAACATGGTCAAAACATACTACTGGACTTGATCTATTTTTAAAAATGTCAGTAAAAATAATTTATTTGAATCTTTGAAGGACTGTGTTAATCTTAGGGTACTTACTTGTAAAGGAGAAGTCCTTTAAAAATTGGTCTTGTAAGGTATGCCAACAATTTTTTTGTCTTATAGTCTCCTCATGTATATACCAGTATTTGGGGATTGGACCTTATGAATGGAGAAATACATGAACTCATAGGTGAGAGGGTAATTCCACAACTCTTCACTACTTTGAGCAATGCTCAATATGTAGTTTAGGGTCAGAACATCCATCGAACATTTGCGCCTCTTGAAAATCTATATTCATCTCTTCTTTTAGTTGATCCCTACTTTGGAATCGACATCAGATGATTTTTTTTGTGTCTTCCCACTCCATAATCAAGGCTTTATGAGTGACCCACGATCTAGTGAGCGCATATTATAAGACTAATTCAAGAAAAAAAATCATTTGATTCGTCGCTATTTTATCTTCCATGTTGGAAAGAAGACTGTGTACCTCTGAGGTACCATCAAATATAGGGTGTTCTTTGACCTCAATTCCAATCCATCTCATTTCTCTAACAACTGTGCATCATCTTGAAAATTGTTCGTATGAACCCTACTACCAACTGTCAAATGATAATTATGAATCCTCATCACTAGACTATATTCTTCTCCAACTTACCGAGTCATCTGCAGTGGGATTTATGTAATCTGGTCTAGATCTTGTCGTTATTGTGTATAATTGGTCAATAAAATATGACTCCATATCGTGGTCCATTGGTTCAGTTTATATAGGCCCTAAACATGGATCTAAGAGCTAGAATACTTTTATCCCATCTACTTAAAATGTTATGGTGTTCCTCTTTAGATCAATGATAGAATATTTTTTTTATGCCCAATCAATTCCGAGTAGAGGAGGGTAGAGATCATTATCTCCCATGATTTTAACTCCCACAACATCTATTTCCACATTTTCCATCCTTCCTACTAGGAAAATAGAGTATTGGTTTTCCATTCTCAACTAGATGGGGGAATGTACTAAATGAGGTTTTCCCAAATATTCTAAGGTTTTTTTGGGTAGGATGTTGAGATCAGATCCCAAATCTATCATGACATCATTTATTTCAAAATAATCTAGCTAGGATTCTAACCTAAATTATTTTCTTGTTCACACCTTTCTTCTTTGTATTCTCTGTGTATTCTTTTAAGGGAGGTTGGTCTTTATTATGGCTTATAGGGTTCCCTCATTTCCCAGTATTAGGCATAGGGTGTTTCCCAACTTCTTTGTAAGTTGGTAATTTCCTAGGATATCAAAGAACAGTTGAAACTAGACATCGATTACATTTTGAGACTGCTCAAGGTGTCTCCTTGGAATTGCATATTTTCTAGGTGTTGGTGGTGAGGTAGGGGATTGTGCAAGTTTAGGTTGAGAGGCGCCTTTACGAGAATTATCCACTATATATGTATTAGGGATACTCTTAAATATTTCTATTGCATCTTCGGAAAAAAACCTTTGTTTCATAGGGTCATACCCATCATCCTTGGGAACAACTTTCTGGATCTTGGATTGACCCTCTACATTTTCCCAAGATTTTACTCCTCCGCAAGTAATGATGTTGATATTAGGTAGTTTTCCCTTGATCCCCTTTTTTATTTATGAGCTTATTATATTATATCCTCGTTGATGAACCTGATCTTCCCATTTCTCGATTAGTTCTGGGTAGTCTTTCGTTGCATGCCTATTATTTCTATAGTGAGAGCACAATGGACATCTTGCATGAGGGAAGTCTCTGGACAAGTCACATTGTTCATTGCAGTTCTAACATCAGCTCAGACCTCTTCCTCCATTTATTTCTCCTGTGAATCCACCTCCAACCCCACCTCCTTGGCCTCTTCTAGGTCCTTGGGGGGTTTCTTTTATTCTGAACGTTGTCCAGTCCAATATGTCAGGGAGCATTTCCATCACTCTACATTTATTTGTAGAATGGGTCATAGATAAATATAAATAAAAATGTATTTTATTGGGCATGGTCATGTACTTATACATAATAGGACACTGTCTCGGTGCATGCCCATGTATCCAACAAATATTACAATACTCAGGTGGTTCAGATGTTTGAGTTCTTGGGAAGGTATGGCATAGCCATGGTGTAAGGAATGGTGGATTCATAGATACTTTTTCAACTCCTCCCATTTGTCCTGGATAGGGTCCCATTGAATTGTGAGGATCTCCCATTCCCCTCATGCATGAAAATTCATTTTGCAAATTCCCTTGTATGTAGCATCTTGTGCACCAAACCTCAGGTCATTCTCGTGTGGGTATGGTTAATTCTTGAATCTTGTCTGTTAACATCGATATGTTTCCTTGGATTTGTGAAAAAAGTGCATCTACTAGAGGCCTGGTCATGCTTAGACTACCTAGATAAACTTCCATGGCTTCCATCTTCATCGATCATTCCAAGGCATCTGTTAATGTGGATATACACTATTGTGTTAAAGGAATTATCATTATAAGTAGTAATCATTGGATGTATCATTCCCTCTGGCGATGTTCGTGAATTGGATGCGCTAACCTCCCAATAACATCTTTAAATTTCTGAATGTACTCCCAAGAATATTCTCCTTCTCTTTGTTGAATCTCCTACAACTCAAAGAGATCTTGTTGTTGTGACTGGGGTATTTTGAATTCAATGATGAAGTTCAAACGAACTTGGGAAAAGCTGAACACTTGTCCTTGCACCCTTGTTTCAATATCCTTCATGTACCATTTGAGGGAACAACCCCTCAAGGTAGTATGAAAATCTACTAGCTTGTTTGCATAGAGAGTCCCTCTGGATCTCCATATGGCTTCACATAGGGACCAATGTTTCTCTACATCCCTGTCCCCTTTTCCCCAGAATTATGGGTATCGCGTGATCGATCCTCCCATATGTCCAACCATTATGGGTCTCATTGTTCAAATTATAATGAAACCTTACAATCTTGGTTGCAATATGCCTAAGGATAACAATATCCTTCCAAAATTTACACTTACATACTGTGGCTGACTAATAAGATGCGATGGAATATAAATAACATAAGTAAGTGGTGTAGAATTTACCACAGGTATATTGGACACCAGGGGGATGGGTGATTCAAGGATGGTTTTGTTGACTTCTGGGCGAGTTTCTTTGATTTGAGGGGTATCCTTTTATTCCTCTAGAGTAGCCTTCTCAGCCTGATTCCCAATTTTTCTTGATATCAGGGATGAATCTTCTTGGTCCCCTACAAGATCCAGATGTACTTTGTCTTCCCTTTCTTCTCCACACTTTTCTTCTCATCCACCCACCTGGGGACATCTTCCACTCCGCGCTTCTCTCTTTTGTAATTTTATACTTGCCAGTCTTTCTTGTCTTCTTACCTTCCTCAAATATTCCTTCTTTATTTCATTTATTCCTCTTGATATGATTTCTTTTTGCAACACTTCAGACTGCTTTGTTGCTTTCTTTACCTTTCAACCCCACCACCTCTCAACTATGATGTCTCTCCTTAAGGATCACTCATTTCTTCCTTTCATTTCTTGATCTTCCCCCATTTTTCAAAGAACCCTTTCCCCTTCTCAGGTCATGATCCTACCCCAAAATCACCCTACCCCAAGCATAGGTGTTTAGGCTGCCATATTAGTCGATGGAATAGTTATCATCCCCTCCTCCCTCAAGAATGCTTTGATCCACATGGGAATTTCATTCAATAGTATTCCTCGTGCACCTTTCTTGAAAATTTCTTCTACCCATGAAAAATATTGTTGATTCTTGGCTGCTAATTCAATGATATATCCCTCTAGATTTGTATTGACCCAAAAATCCATTAGCATAATATAGTGATCCATTCGATGAATTTCTCTGATATTATCTATATCCCAAGAACATGTATTATTGATGCGTTCTTGAAACTTTGGAGCCTCATGTAGCCAATTTATCCAATGGAATAGTTTTTCTGGGAATTTTACCCATAATATATCATATTGGTTACTTGATCTTTCTGAATAAAAGATAGACTCTCTTGTAGCGTTCATTCATTTACCTCAAAAATCTTCTTCCTTCCATATAAAGGCTTCAAAATTTCATTCCCACCATTTTCGAATCTCATATCTATAGATCCACAAAAGCATTCTCCTCACAGTATCCCTTTTAAAACACAAGTCCCAACAATGGAACCATTTTGTTGGTGCAAAAGTGATCAGACTAGGGTCCTTCTTAGGTTACCAACAAAAGGTACTGAAGTAGTCTAGGGCACTGGAATTTTCATCTTCCTGGGAGGGAGAAATTCTCACACAAGGCACAATTGAGATGAGAAAGAGAGTGAAGGGTAAGGAGAATACTTAGACAAATCTCTAAAGTATCAAAATTCAAGTTAGTCTTGCATAAGATAGATTAAGCATGTAGCAGTTCTGAACATTTCCTAATCGAGAATAAATAAACAGAGTTGCATCACCATTCAAAAGGAAGCAATTAAGCATATCATACATAAAATATAATATAAAGTAACATTTAATACATTCAGAAGACTAGATACACATGATATATTCAAAATTTGGTTCTCCACTTGTATTAGCATATCAGGTTCTTCTCACATATTTAGTCACATATGAAAGTAATCAGAGGATACTCTCCAACAAGTATGAGAAAAGTTTATCTATAATGTACCACAAATTTCTCTATCTTTTTTTTTGTTTTTTATTTTAATTGTAACCATTACATCTAAAAATGGACGCACAACAAGTTTCGTTAGCTAGAACCACGATATACAATTTTGGTATTATATGAAAAACGTTTCCCTTTATGGTCACAAAAAATATCCTCTCTCACTTTGTGTGATCTAAGATGCTCAATGCTCAAATATGGATGAATACCTGGAATCCTCTTTCTGAGATCTTTCCAATGACTACTTCCTTGCTCAATTCTGAGCTTTGAGCAGAAAGTTATGATCGCTTAAAACTTGTGCTTTTTATCTGATGCATTCCTTATGGAGTTGATCTCTTTTATATGAGCTAATGGATATTATATCCTTTTTGGACCCTATAAAAAATTTCACAGGTCTTCAGTACCTCTTTTGATCCAGGTTTGAACCAGACAAAACCCTCGGTATTCCTTCCTAACCCCTTTTCCCTTCTTTAACACAATTTTCAGGAACTAGCCCTTTTTCTTCATCCCTCAAATGCATGTGACCCAGTGATATCAGATAGGTTCTTATCTAGAGACCTGAGATCTTCAGGGATTCATAACTTCAGCTTCAAAATATCTTGCTACTTCATGCCTTGTTTCTCCCGAAAAGATAATTGGAAAACTTCGCGAAGTGGGGTGCATCAATGGTCCATGACTTCCTCAACAACCCATGGTTTGGATTTATTACAGAACTTTGGGATTCATAATTTATAGGCTGTCCATACTCTCCAACCTTCTGAGGTTCTCAGTCTTCGGATTATGGTATCGGTTTCCACATACCTTCTCCCGATTAGTGGTCAAGATTAAATCCATCATCCAGGAGTTCTTGACTCAACGCAACTGCAATACAATTCCTTTGGAGTACCAAGTCTCTGGAACTTGGGATCAGGTGATATGCATCCAGTTGGGCCCATGGTCTCTGTTCTTGAACTAATAAGTACTGAAAACTTCACATCAACTTTAGTACTTTTCAAATTGCAGGGAAATGGGTTGGCGGTTTTGGAGTAACCCTCTGATCGTTCCACAATTATCCCCATGCTGACATGTACCCCTTCTAGGAATCCATGGTTTGGATTGCGGGATTACCCTGTAGAATTATATTCCACACAACTTCGATCTTCACAATTCCTCCCTGCCATCATTCTTGATAGATTGTGATCAAATTTAATGAATCCCGAATTTAGCTAACTTGTTCGCCAATTTTAACTAACTTGTGACACCACCCAGAGATTTTTGCATCAAAGATGAACTGTTAGATGAATTCAAGTTGCTTGAGTTTTATTCGGGGAATGTCACTTAGGGAGAATTGAGAATTGGGAACGGATAACCCAAATTCTCGAAGGCCGAAAGAGCATTGATCTAGAACTGATCATAGTTGTTAGATCCAGGAGGAGGATATGTGTTGTGACAGGATATCTACGTCAGTAGACCATGTCAACAAGGACATGTGGCACAATTGAATGATGACAAGTGTCAAGATGAAATTGGCATTTCAGGTATGTGTAAGTCACAAATCTAAGTGACATGCGACAACCACTCGGCCAATGCGAAGTCAACAGTGACGTCACTTTGGGAGTATGTACTTCGGGGGAAATCAATTTCTAACATCAGAAATCACTCTCAGCGCTGAAGGCCATAGTTAAAGATGATCGTTGATCTAATTCAGAACTCAAGCTAAGTTTTTTCCTTGGCTTATTCTATTATTTGATTTCCACAGAAATAAGATGCTAGCACAGTTACTAAACCCTCATTTTACTTCCTTTGCGGGTTATGCAAGTTAGTGTAATCGGATGAAGGAAGCATCTTACCTCGAAAGGTATTCGAGTTCCATTTCCTTCCTTGACCGATCTATGCATGCATTTACTTTGGTTACATACAAAATTCTATGTATACTTTATAGAGATTTGTTTACAATAAGAGGTTGTGGATTTTTTGGTCTATGGTACTCCAACTGTAATAATTTGAACAACATTCATTTGAATGTGAGAGCTACTTTCGCAATACACTTGTAGTCTACCAAATAAATATCTTTCTGTGGTAATAGATAATATAAATGATACATTGAGACTGTTATTATTTTATCTATTTTTACATGTTATCAAATTGATAAGCACACGTTTAAGTTTATTCCTTATTGCACCATTTCCCTATAGTGATATTTATGTACATATTTGAACAACAATTCAAAAAATATATAATCCAATGGCCACTAGGAACATAAAAATAGTTATACCATTTATTTATGTATGATCATATACATATATACCACCATCATATCTCAAACAACCAATATTTCTAGTATTATTTAACTATGATAAGCCATAGGAAACATGATCATACAATCCCTTAAGAATTGATTCTACTTATGTATACACAATAAATCATATAACTAACAAATGATAACCATAAATATAACATTCACAGAGACTAGAAGATAAAATACATATTTGAAACCTGATGCTAGAATACAAATGGAACAACCATATTCCACCCAACCATAGAACATAACAACCAGGTTCACTTCTCCTCCTCACCCATGAGCCTGACCATGAGTCCATAAGGGAAAACTAGATGATCCTTCTTAGCTATAGTCACCACCCACATATCAGAAAATCCTTTGCCTCACACTAACAGTTCTCATAACAACAAATATTTTCTTTTCCAAACATACTATGTAACATCCCGCCTCCTCCATATGTTGTTTTTATATGCATCCTTGTGCCTAGGTCTTTCGTTCCCTCCTTGGGAAATTTGTAGCTTTACAAATCCCTGATTTTTAGGGTCTGCTAGTGGTCAAATTCCACATTTTCCACTTGTAAAAGTCAGCCTTGAGGTAACTCAAACATGTTCCCCACTCATGGATTCATGGTCATCTATTTTTATCCTGGCTATTCCATTTGTCATCCAACATTTAATTTATTAAAAGTTTGTCTTACATGTGTCAAAATAAAAGAGGATAGTTGGGAAAGTTAAATATTTTCCCAACATTCATCAAATAATTAATTACAACAATCAAATTCCAGATTCAGATTTTCCATAAATGGAAAATAATTTCCAAATCCAAATTTTCCAAAAACGAAAGTTTATTTCAAAGTTCACTTAGAATTTAATATTCTAAAAATTTTGGATATTACATACTCTCCCCCTTAAGTACAACCTGGTCTTCCATGTTCATTCCTCTCTCAAAATAGGGTTGGATAATATTTCAACAAATCTTCCTCCAATTGCCAAGTGGCCTCCTCAGGGCTAAAGTGCTTCCATTTCACTTTTACCTGGGAGATGTCTCTCTTCCATAGTGATGTTTCTTTCCTGTCCATAATGCATAGAGGTTCCTCTTGGAACTCACCTTCTAGTTCCACCTACACCATGTTCCAATCATTGATGTGAGTAGGATCATGAATATACATTTTTAATAAGGAAACATGAAAAACATTATGAGCTTTTATGTTTGTAGGAAGTGGTAGTTGATATGCCACAGGTCCGATTTGAGTTAAAATATCGAAGGGACCACAAAACCTGGGCACCAAATTTGAACAATTTCCTAGTTTAAGAGAGCTCCTCCTTGCTTTGACTTTCAGATACACATGGTCCCCAATTTGAAATTATTGGTGTCTCCTTTTTAAACTTGCGTAGCTTTTCTGTCTGTTTTGGGCCTCCTTTAAAATTATGTTGTATCCCTTTTACCATTTTCTCCATTTCCTGGAGCATTTCTGGTCCCATCATAATCTTGTCAACTAGATTATCGTAGCTAATCAGGTTTGTGCATTTCCTTCTATATATTGCTTCGAAGGGATTCATCTTGGATGATGTCTGATAGCCATTATTGTAATAAAACTCAACTAAGTGTAGGTACTCCTTCCACTTAGTTGGTTTCGTTTTCACATACATTCATAACATGTCTTCCCCAATGGGATTCATTTGTTCAGTTTGCCCATTTGTTTGTAGATGGTAGCTTGTGATGAAATTCAAGTTAGTATCCAATTCTACAAACAATTCCTTCCAAAATGTTGACATAAATTTGACATCTCTATCGGAGATCACCATCTTAGGAATTCCATGCAATATAAATATTTCTTTCATAAAAATTTCAGCAATATTAATTGCTTTATAAGTAGATTTAATAGGTATAAAATGTGCATATTTTCTAATTTTATCAATCACTACCATAATTGAGTCATTTTTCTTTTGATTCTTAGGAAAACCTATCATGAATTTCAATGAGATAATCTCGCACTTTCATTCTAGTATAGGTAGGGGTTGTAGCAGACCAGTTGGATGATGATGTTCATCCTTTACCTGTTGACAATATAATCATTTAGATAAATATTCAATTGTTTCAGTCTTCATGTTAGGCCAATAAAATAATTTTATTAAGGCTGTTATCATTTTATGGTATCCTAGATGACCAGAATACGACCTTTTGTGTAATTCATCAAGAATTCTTGATTTTAAAGCAGTAGAATTAGGTATATACAACCTATTTTTGAACCTTAGCAGTCCATTTGTATCTAAACTTAGATCTGTTTTGTTCAGTTTTTTTGCATTTTCTTGCAATTCTTTTTTTGTTTTGATGTACTTTTCGTCATTACTTCTTGCAAATTTTATTCTTTGTTCGATGTCATTTTCTTCTTTTCTAACTCTTATCTCATAAAATTCTTTAGTCCTCTAACTTAGATCATACACAACTTTGTTTTCTTTACCTTTGATGTGTCGTAATTAAAAATCAAATTCACTTAAAAAGGATAGCCATCTCTCTTGCCTTGCATTGATATCTATTTGACTTAATAAAAACTTTACACTGTTGTTGTCTGTTAGTAGAAGAAAACTTCTCCCCATTAAATAATGTCGCCACATTTTCCGAGCATGAATTACGACTGGGAATTCCAAATTATGTGTAATATAATTCTATTCATGTTCTTTCATTTTACGTGATTCATAACAGATGGCGTGTCCATCTTGTGTCAGGACCCCTCCCAAGCCTTCCTAGCTTGCATCCACGTAAATTATAAAATATTTATCAGGATCTGCTACCCTTAGGATAGGTGTTGTAGTTAATAGTCCTTTTAATTTATCAAAGTTGTCCTGACACTTTTGTGTCCAAGTAAATATTATTCCCTTTTACTGTAGGGATGTAACTCGATATGCGATCTTAGAAAATCCTTCGATAAATATTCGGTAATAACTAGTAATTCCCATGAATGATCTGATGTCTGCTACATCCTTAAGGACATGCCATTTCATAATGGATTTTATCTTTTCTAGATCAGCTGCAATACCATATTCGAATATCACGTGTCCTAGGTAGTGTATCTTTCTTAGGAAGAAGTCACACTTATCAAACTTCGCATACAACTTATGTTTCCTTAAGGTATGCAATACTATTTCCAGATGTTCTTCATGTTTTTATTTCATTTTTTAGTAAACTAAAATATCATTGATAAACACAAACACAAATTTATCCAGATATTGATTGAATATACTATTCATCAAACACCTAAAGTTTGTTGGTGCATTAGCAAGACTGAATAGAATTACAACAAACTCATACAATCTAGAACATTTTCTAAATGTTTTTTTATTTATGTCTTTCATCTTTTATTCGGACTTGGTGATAACCAAACCTTAAATCTAACTTAGAGAAGATCCTTGCTCCTCCAACTTTCTCAAACGTGTTTTTAATTTTGGGTAAAGGATACTTATTTTTTATCGTCATCTAATTTAGTTGTTGATAGTTAATGCACACTATCAACGTCCCATCTTTCTTTTTAACTAAGAGAACCGGTGCCACCCAAGGTGAGATACTTGGTGTGATATATTCTTTACCTAATATGATCAAATTTCCTACCATCCATAGATACATTAATTCTATGCACACTTATGTCCATATATCCTACTGTCGAAGCTTATAGTAGTTTATGGACTGAGGTTCTTGCCGTGGAAATTAAGTGTGGACAATTTATCCTCAATTGAGGTTCTCCACACTCCCAACACTTCAATGGTTCTCTGGGGTTTTCCCCAACTTTCTTGATTCCTAGGTTAATTGGTCCACCTCCCCCTTGAGCGCTCTAGGTGTTTGAATGACAGTCCTTCTTTTGGAAACTTTTTTCCATATTAGAGAAAGGGGTTGGTTGGAACCCTTTCTTTCACTGATTCATTATGTCATGTTTCTTGTCCTTCCATGTCTTGGGAATTTCATATATTTGTTTGTATTGATCATAACACATACAATCCTTTCTAAACACTTAATTTAAAGACTTTGAATTGTGAAATTCAATTCTGTCTTCGTAGGACTGTCATAGACAACTTAAGAATCATTGTATCTTTACTTTGTCTTCCTTAATGTATGGTACAAATCTCAATAGTTCTAGAAATTTATTTATCAGATCGTCCATGGTCATTTGACCGAGTCTTAGCTTGTAGAATTCCTTAGTCTTTCTTTCCTAGTAGATTTCTGACAAATATTTCTTAAAATATGACCATTCCATTTGTTTCTCTTTCAATCCCTTAGCCAATTTCAGGTCTTGCCACCAGATACTTGCTTTTCCCTTCAAGTTGTAAATGGCCATTGTGACTTTCATATTACTAGAGTAATTGTAAATATGTAAGTATTTATTTATATATAGTAGCCATGTTTCAGCCTCTTCACCCATCCTTGATTCTCCGTCAAAGGTGGACGTTTTATTTTCTTCAATTCACCTTCCAAGTGATCTACTTGTTTTCTTTTTCTTCCTGTAGCTATTTTGTTTCCTGCCATGTGTCTTCGCAAGAACTATTCTCATCTTTTGTTTCATGACCATATTTTTTAGAGGACCTTTTACTGAATTCTTCTTCTTTTTCATTGTTCTTTTAGCTCCTCTTGGTTACTGTACTACGTAGCAACATTTCATTTATTTCTAACTCATGCTCCTGTTCCTTTTTTAGCTTTTCGTT
>JASDQU010754314.1:44688-61012 GCA_032191745.1 Picea mariana | reverse complement strand
ATAAGAGTGTAGAAAAAGATGCTATAAGAGCTTCTTTTTAAGACGATGACGAGAGGTTTAAAAAAAAGGAAAAGTTAAGATGACAAGAGGTTAAAAAAAATAAAAATTAATAATAGCTGATTAGTTTTTAAACATCAAACAATATGTATAATGTGTAAATTTATTCATGTACTCTCATAGTTTACTTGTATACTTCAATCCTATAATTGCTTTCTCGATGAATAAAAATTACAATATTTTTTCATAAAAACAATATATATTTCGTTACTCATCACAGTATTTTTTTCTTTTTAAAAATAATAAAGACTTAGTGAATCTGTTCCTCTTAGCGGAAACTTAGCAGAAGTGAGAAATACACTAATTTCAACCGAAACAGCAATGCAAAGATTCAACGAATGTGTTCTGCATGTTTAATAAATGTTTGTGAGATTCGCTAAAAGAAAATAAAGGCGATAACCCTGAAATGTATCGACTGAGAACATCTAATAGAATTGTATTTATGCATTTAACAAATTGTGTGCAATCTCTCTCCGTATTTATTTGGCGTAAAGATAGAACGGACGATTCCGTATTGCGTCCAAATACAAACTTCGACACTGGAAATATCACCATTATTCCGGATCGAATATCATCCAATAACCTAAAATAGTCAGCTGAGAACGGGGCAAGCGGCGAAGATGCCTACCTGTCCTGCTCACTCTGACATCTGGAGGACTTCCCATTCCCACTCCCCGTCTTAACGAGTGGAGCGTTTTCCCTGTTTTCCTTTTAAAAAAAAAAATACGCAGTGTGTTTCCCATTATTTCCTTTAAAAATAGGTGGAACAAGTTTCAGTCCCAGAGCGTAGGGTACTTTCCAGTCTTCTCAGTGTGTACAACCCCAAATAAATAAAAGGATTCCCTCGATGAATTTATTTGCGTTCTCCTCCGATATCCAACGGGACATCTAGGCAATGGTAAAAGTATACTTTCCAATCTAATATAATCTCTCATATCTATCAATAGCGATATATTTGGTACGAACCAGTAGATCTGTATCTCGAGATCAAGATGGGCAAGCTCAATGTTAATGCTGCATCAAATATTAAGATTACAGTTGCAATGGCCACGGCCATGCAGTTGCTATTGTTGTTAGCAATAACAGCCGACGCTGTAGAACGTCATACGGCGGAGAAAACAAGTCAGCTGCATTTCTATTTCCATGACAAGGTCACGGGAAAAAATGTGACGGTTGTGCAGGTGGCCTCGGCTCCCAGCACTAACTCTTCGCCTACACAATTTGGCAGGGTCTCGGTTATTGACGACTTGTTAACGCAAGAGCCGGAGCCCACGTCCAAATTGTTGGGCAGAGCGCAGGGTCTCTACGTTTCCGCAGGCCAAGAGGAAGCCCATCTCTTGATGGCGTTGACGTTTGTTTTCGAAGGCGCCCAGTACAACGGCAGCACCCTCGCCATGGTCGGGAAGAATGCGTTTCTCGAACAAGTACGAGAAATGCCGATTGTGGGAGGCAGCGGATTCTTTCGGTTGGCTCGAGGCTATGCTCTCGCCCGCACTCATTCCTTCGATCTAAACACCGGCAATGCTATAGTTGAATATAACGTCACTGTTCTCCATTACTAGCAATCCGTTCATTGTGCTTTGCCATATTTTCTCTACTTTCTTTTACTGCACATGGATGGGCTTCGTCAGGCAACCATGGCGGTGAAATTGAATATGAACTTGTTGTTGGGCTTCTTGTTTTCTACAAATAACTTTGCACAGTCGGGGTTTCAGGTTGACTTAGTGTTTGCTTGAAAGCACTCCGATATTATGGTGTAATATTTCGTCATTCCGATTCTAGAGTGATTGTTTAACTGGTATGATTTAATTTAGATATCTGTATGATGCCACAGATAAAATGTGTTTCTCATTTTCTCAACGGCGGTTAATAAATAAAGTTTTCTTTTATTGATTTAAAATACAATATACTAGGTCTATTGTGACTTTTAAAATATTATGGATTAAATGGTTCCACTGTAGTTCAAAATACAATATCTTTGATTTTCAAAATATCATGAATTTGTTAATGATAATAATGATGTTTTCTGTATTTATTCCACCTTTTGATTCCATCTGCTTATATACATTATTTTTTAAATACCTTTTAAAGTTTCTATTTTGTGAAATGTTTCAATAACAGTATGAATTTGTTTATGATCAATCATTCACAGGTAAAAACGTTCTTGAGTCAGCCATTTCTTTACTATTTAGATTTTTTTAAGTGTTGGATAAATACGCATTTCTTAATTGAATTTATTTTTTTAATTAAATATATTATTTTTCTAAAATTAAATATTTTTTTGTATTTCTAAAATTTATCAATCTAATTTTCAAGTGGTTCAATAATATATGATTTGGTTTAATAATATATGATTTCATAGTATTCCTTGACTATGCAATTTTTTTTTGCAAATGGTTCAAATTAAAAAACATTTAAAAAAATTATTATTAACTATTTTGATCATAGACTGTAAAAGTCATACTCCAATGTGTCCCATCTTTCCACTACCTCACCACCTTACAACAATTGGACATGGTACCTAAACTTTTAGTTCATTCCTACTACAAGCTACATCAACTAGTCGTTACTCTTGATAAAGTTTCCTTTTTCCTTGGTATTCCGTAATATTTCGCATAGTCCTCAATACTTCATATGTAGTATTTCCCTATTATTTTCGATCAATACCTTGGGATACTACTTTCTTGTTGGAATCAAATAACTTGGAAATCCCCATTTTATCAATACCTTGGGATACTACTTTCTTGTTGGAATCAAATAACTTGGAAATCCCCATTTTAAGTATCTTTGATCCTTTTTATAAAAAACTTTAATATATTTTCTTAATCCACTTGGAAGTCACATTAATATTTTATAGTCAATATAAAATAATGTGTTGATTCTTCAATTCTTTTGATGTCTTATTAGGTATAATAACTACACTTTATATAATATATAAACACTTTAAATTATATATAAATTTTTAAGTATCTTTGATCATTTTTATATAGTCAATATAAAATAATGTGTTGATTCTTCAATTCTTTTGATGTCTTATTAGGTATAATAACTACACTTTATATAATATATAAACACTTTAAATTATATATAAATTTTTAAGTATCTTTGATCATTTTTATAAAAACTTTAAGGAGGTGTGGGCCCATAAATTATTATAATATGAAAGGTTGTGCTCATTTTACCATTGACAATACCCTTGTCACTCAACTATAGGTCGAAGCCACCCTCTGAGCACCACCACCCTCTGAGCACCTTGACCTTGACAGAGAAGAATACTAGTAGCAATCAATAGCCAAGCAAGGTTAATTCACCAAGCAAGAATAGAAACCATGCTAATCAGATAGTCCCACCCAGAAACTGGCGCTACACCTTCCCCATAAACTTGCGCACAAAACTGCCAATTGCAGTGCATAGAAACTACTCTCTGCAATTATGAGAAGTGTGTATAATGAGAACTAGCGCCCTGTATTTATAGTGGTCTAGCAGACTTACTGCGGCCGACTTCTCCTTCTGAGTACTAATTAATTCACATTAATTATATTTCTGCAGTCGACATCTCGTCTAGGGTTTCCTTTACTTGTTTGCTTCCTTCTGGAATATTCTACTCTCGTCATAAATCACAATAGAAGTTTATACCTTTCGAAACTACCATAATATCAACAGTATTTCCCTATTATTTTTTATCAATACCTTGGGATACTACTTTCTTCTTAAAATCAAATAACTTGGAAATCCCATTTTTAAATATCTTTAATCCTTTTTATAAAAACTTTAATATATTTTCTTAATCCACTTAGAAGTCACATTAATAGTTTATAATCAATATAAAATAATGTGTTGATCCTTCCATTCTTTTGATGTCTTATTAGGTATAATAACTACACTTTATATAATATATAAACACTTCAAATTATATATAAACTAACTTATCTATAGCTCCAACCCAACTACATGATGTTGTTGTCTTCCACTAAAACGTCTTTCCACGAAATGAGAATAGTGTTGACCCTATGCTTTAGTAATGGATATATTGTGGCACTAGGACTAATGCCGTCACGATTCTTCTATCCTTGGCACATACGGACTTTTACATAGAGAAATGGTTAATCCATAATTCTGATTTGTTTTTTTTAGTATTAAGGTTGGTTTAAAATGGAGCAAAACATTGAGATAAAGTTTTAAAATGTATGGAATTTTGATCCATGTGAAACTCAGATTATCTCTAAAAATTTGGCTGAATTCAGATAAGTTTGTTTGCTTCGTAGTTAGCCTACTCCTATAAATTTTGTGTATGATAGTTTTATAAATTATGTTTAATTAATTGTAGGGACGTGATCATACATAGTTATTTAACTATACAATTGCAAAACTGTGTGTACATGAATGAATTGTATGGTCTGATTTAATTGTCCAATTGTATGGCAATTGGAGTAGAAAATGGAAGTTGTAAGATGGTTGGTGTTGATACAGTGGTGGTACATAATGGTGGATGCAACAAATTGGGTGATCAATATGAAGTCTGCTGCAGAGTCTTTAAGACTGCAGCATGTGGTATATACATCGTTGGATATATCTCAACGTATATACCAAGACAATCCGCCGATATATATACCATCCGTCACAGTCTTAAAGACTCTGCGGCAGGCTGCATATTGATTGCCCAACAAATAATGGATTTACCATGCTTAAGTAATTAATTTGTACAATATTTAATTATTGATTGTAGTTGTATAGACGCTTAGTTGTTGACAATGACCAATCTTTTTATCTCAATGAAATTGATTTCTAATCTTTAGTTTTCTTTTCCTAATTTTGTATATTTGTATTCATAACAAAAACCCAATACTTCAAAAAGAATCTTATGTCTATCTCTAAGTTTTCCCTGTGACACATGTTCTCTCTAATTCCCTTCACCTTGTAGGATGTGAATATGCACCATCAATCAATTTGCAAAGATAAAGGAACATGATACTGGTGGTCAGAGCTATGTTTTTTTTTATTCACTTCTTTACATATCAATCAATTTACAAAGATAAAGGAACATGATACTAGTGGTAGCTATATGGGATTGATTTTTTCATGCTATTTTCACTGAATCTTTAAAAGATTTATGTTCTTTCCATGCTTATGGATGTTTACCTATTTTATTAGTATAAGAGATTTATGTTCTTTCCATGTTTATGGATGTTTACCTATGTTATTAGTATAAGAGATTTATGTTCTTTCCATGCTTATGTTTATGTTATTAGTATAAGAGATTTATGTTTTTTCCATGCTTATGTTTATGTTATTAGTATAAGAGATTTATGTTCTTTCCATGCTTATGTTTATGGATGTTCGCCTTTGCTATTAGTATTATTAGTATAAGTATTTGTTTAAGATTGTTATTAGATGCTAAGTTTATTTTCTTTTAAACTCAGTTAATAATTTAATTTTACATGCATGTGTTAGTGTGAAATTATATCATAAATCGTTTATTATTCACAATTCTTTTTTTTATTCATTTACATAAATGGAAAATGAGATATTATTCATAATTCATTTTTTTATTCATTTACACAAATGGAAAATGAGATAATTATATTTTGTAATATTAAGATATTACTTTACAATATCGTGTACTTGATTTAAGAGAAAATGTATATGACCTGTTGAATACTCTAAAATCTAATGACTTTCAAGTTTCCATTTTTTCATGTTTTTCATGACTTTTTCAAGTTTCCATTTTTTCATGTTTTTCATCGAATCTGAACATAGGTTTCATGAAAATTCAAGATTTTGAGCTCTCCTTGTATGTCTGTTTGGACTTTACAACTATATTAATATATATTTTTTAATTTTAATATGTTATAAGTTTAAATAAATATTTTTAAAGATAGCTTCCGATAACTAATTCAATTTACATATTATTACATGCATGTGAAAGTGTTTAGAGTATTATCTATTTATTTATAAAATATAGTAGTTAAAATGTTTTATTGATCATAGAAATATAGTCTGAAAGACTGACTTTGGCTCAGAAATACTAAAATATAAAGATATGAAAATGGCAGTGAGCGACTGAGTAGATATAACCCCAAACTACTACACTCCACTTCATTTCTGGATAAGCTTTTCTGTAACTTCTAATGCAGTGTGTTGTTCAAAATATTGCATAAATGCATCTGAATGAAGTACTGGTGATTTGGATTCACCGTAAATCGCCAAGAAATGTTGAAATTTGGGTTTATTACATTTGTTGTAGGCATCTCCTTAACAATAGCATATACAAAAAAGGGAACAATTTCTCCCATTTGGCCACAATACTCCAAGTAGGACATCAAAAGCTCATGAATAAGAATATGGTTGGGACAGGATGAGACAGCGGTGTTCAGAGAAAAGCAATGGACAGGCTGAGACAGCGGTGCTCGGACAAAAGAGATGGATGAGATAGGCTGAGACAGGGTTATTCAGAGAAAATCAAAAGAATGCACATTCAAATATCTCATACGTTGTTGAAAAAACAGTTCTAAAGAAATTGGTAGAATAGAGATGGCTTCGTCCACATTTGAGAAAAGCAAGGGGTTGCTTGCATGAGAAGAATACATGGGTTGAATAGTATAAATCTGAAAACAGTTCTAAAGAAATTGGTAGAATAGAGATTGCTTGCATGAGAAGAATACATGGCTTGAATAGTATAAATCTGACCACTGGAAGAGCTTGTTATTCTAGTTTCAAAAGGATGCTTCTTTTTCAAAGACCAATGCTCAAACATCAAGGTAGCATTAAATCTCCACTCCATCTCTGTTGATTCACTATATTTTAATATTTGCAGCACTATGGTCTCCGAATTGTAGTTGGTATGCCATTGCTACCTACAAATTGAAACCTTTCAAAACATGGAATTCAAAAACTTTGGGAAACTATATTAAATCATGTTAAAACCAGTTGTCACTGTTTGTAGCAACCTGTTATAGTCTGAAAGATGTAGCTTGTTGTTGTATTGGGATGTCAAATGGGAGAATGGTAAAAAAAACAAACCTCAAATATTTATTTATTTAGTTTATTTATGAAATGGGTCTTGATAACCATATTGCTCCTTAAGTGCAATAATTGTTTGGAAATGAAAAAATAAGCTTGTTTACAATAAAAAAAATAATAATGAAAAACTTCAATATCAAAATAAATGTACTCAAATTCATTATAGCATTCTTTTGGAACACATGAAAGAAGAAAATGCATCCATATTTTCTCACAAGAAAAAAAAAATGAAATAGTGTTGATCACTTCAGAAAACTTTAAATCCTAAAGTCCACGAATTCGTTAAAGTTTACCTTGAATTAGTTCTTTGTTGAGTTTAACACATTTATATATTACACAACATTTTAGTAAACCAATTGATTAATGGTCAGAAATAAAGCTTTCCAAATGCAAGGACAAAACCTACATGAATCATATACACAATTAGGGCTTACATTACCAACCACATATATGTGCTTGATCTATGATATACAAATATAATGATTTGAGAGAAATTGTGTAGAAGAAGAAGAAGCAAGAAAAAATGGAGATTATTATTTGTTGATCATAGAGTTGAATTTATATTAATAATTGAACAATGCTATGGTGATGATCCAACCTCTCTTGATGTATGAACTTCTAACCCTTCTTTGATGATGCTCCTTTCTTTTAAAAGTGCTCACAATGCTTCTTTGAAGTAGTTAGTGTTTATGTTCTTCTAGAAGTTCTCACATGATCTGATTGGAATTAATGTTTTATTAAATTATTATTAATGAATTTAAGTCACTGAAATTAATTCCTCTAAGCAAGACCCACTTCAGCCATTTATAAAAGTTATTTAATAAACTTTTATTTCCAAAATGTGAAATTGACTATACTAATATTCATTATCCCATATTTCTAACGAGGAAGTCGAAAAGATATGGCCAAATTCAGCCATTTAAACATGTCCCATTGTATTCCTTGTTAATTTATCTTTCCAATGATGTATCACTTTCCCCAAATCGATGTATGGATCATGAATTATAATCTCAGGAAGATCAATTCTTAGCAGTTGTTGATCTGGTTAGTGGATCAATCTCAAACGTTTATTTAATTGCTTCTTTTTAATCCCACATGCATTACCATGGCACTGGATAATTTTAGTGTTTATAATGTATAAAATTTCCATATCTTTCATGTGAATTAAAGGATCTTACAGAAGGCTTAACATAGCTCTCGTGTCTTAGGAAATTTCATGACTTTGTAAAATTTTGGTCGCATGGCCATTGCCCATTCACTACATAGTCAACCTATGAATTCCTGACACATCACTTCCAATCACCAACAAATCACCTTCTATGTCACTATCCAGTCATCTCTATATGTCCATGTGTCACCTGAGGGTAGTTCCATGTCATCAATGGATGGATACACCATGTTGCCACAAGTCATCAAGGGATGGGTCCACCTCACTACCATGTGTCATAATATAATAGGCTTTGAATTCTATTTTTCATGGGGAGGCATACCCAAAACTAGAAGAAAATAACTCAGGATAAGAATGGTCATTGAGAAATAATATTAAAATAAATGAGGTCTTCACAAGGCTACGTGACTGCAGAGGCAGGTAAGGGAACAACGAGGTAAGAGAAGGATCATAAAAATCATCGTTGTTGGCCCTTGCTTATGGAAGAAAGAAAATATTAAAGAAGAGAAAAGACAAAGTACAAACTGTGTAGAAAGCACATTGACTGAGGATGGGTCGAAGTGATCAAAGAAGTAGAAAAGAAGGAGCGAAGTAAGAGAAAACGAGTCGTTGAACAACAAGATCGAGGAAGACAGATCAACAAGGAAGAGAAAGCGTGGACAACTCAGCAAGTGGAAAAATCCACCAACAGATGGTTTGGAGAACCTCGCGGGAAAGAAGGAAAGACTGGCTAGCAAAGCCTTGAAAACTGGGGTCAAGTTGACCTAGGGTTTTAGACACCTAGGGTTTTGGGATCTAGGTTTTGACACATATATGTTTATTAATAATAATTTTTTATATAAACTTTGTTAATATAAGTTAATACATATATTATATTAATATAGTTAATACAAATATTAATATAAGTTAATATAGAAAAAAAAATAATATAATATAACATTATAATATATTTATAAATTTTTATATAAACTTTGTTAATATAAGTTAATACATATATTATATTAATATAGTTAATACAAATATTAATATAAGTTAATATAGAAAAAAAAATAATATAATATAACATTATAATATATTTATGTTAATATTAATATAATATTATTGATTAATTAATAATAAGGTTTTTTTTTTAAATTTTATTCATATAATTATTTATTTATATAAATATATGATATTGATTATTTGAAGATATCCTTATGGTTCACTCATTACTAACAACAATCACATTAATGTTATTAATGTGTTAGTATATTTAACACAATAAAAATATTTTTTCCCTATAATATGTCCTTAATATACATATATTGTATACAAACACAATAATATTATTAATGTGGTTATTTATAGTTATTATAATTGTTGATATAAAAGACCAAACACAAAATATACAAATAAACTTTTTAAATAAATAATTACACCATTACATGAAATATATTTTATCTGCCCATAACTATAACTATATGTTATCAATTATAATTCAAATAAATAACTTAAATTGGTATAAATTATTTTGATAAGTTAAAATTACTAAAATTGTATTAAAATTGTATTTTAGCTAGTTAAGGTTGTATTGGAAATTGTAATTCTTCAAATTTTAAGAAAATGAAAATTGTAATTCTTCAAATTTTAAGAAAATGAAAATTGTAATTCTAAATTATATATATTTTTTGGAATCATTATTACTCCATTAAAATTTATAGTTAAAAAATTTCAATGAGAGTTTTATTGTTTGGTCATGTCAACCACATAATTAAAATAGATAAAAATATAATGAAATAAACCATAATTTCATTCCCATTACATAGGATTCTCATTCATTTATTAAAATAATAACCAAATTATTTTAAGTAATTAATATGAGAACATTTTGTTGGTAATGATATTTTTGTCTATTACATAGGATTCTCATTCATTTATTAAAATAATAACCAAATTAGTTTAAGTAATTAAAGTGAAAACATTTTGTTGGTAATGATATTTCTATTTGTGAGAAATTAAGTAATTCATATGAAAACATTTTGTTGATAATGGTATTTTTGTTTGTAAGAAATTATAGTTGATCAAATAACAATTGAGTTTTAAGAATGAGATTTTTATTAAAAAAAAAAGAAAACTTTATAAAGTTGCACCCAATTTTATTACAAAATATTTTTATAAGTTAAAAGCAATTAAATACGATATGAAAGAAATAAAAATAAAAAACCACTTTAATTGGTTTTATAGTTGGTTTTATAAATATGGAAGTTAATAAAGATCTATGTTGACATTTTAACACCTTCTCTTATTTTAACTTTCTCTCTTAACATCAAAACAATTTCTAAATTTCACTTTCCTTAAATACAAAGATCAAAAAATAATAAAAAGCATGGAAAATACTAATTCTCTTCGTCTCAACAAACAAAAAATAATCTTATACGAAAACATTTTACCGAAACATGAAAACAAGTTTACGCTTCTCTCCTCTTTAAATGTGAGAGTCAACTTTGATCGTTCAAAAATTAATTCACATACCTCCATATGAACATCACCATAGTTCTTGAAAAAACCTTTATCTTTTTAGGGATATAACCTTCATGACATTCTCATGTAAAACATTAGTGAAGATTACCTCAAACAAGAAAAAAAAAAATGGAGGCTTTATTTAATATTTATGTAAAAAAACTATTGATAACCTCCAAAATACAATAAATTGGTGAATAAATATGTCGTGAACTTACAAAAACCACAAAACCCTTCAGATGTAATGAAGGGTATGTTGGATAAGATTACCAATATCCAAGGAAATTGATCCCTTCAGATGTAATGAAGGGTATGTTGGACAATATTACCAATGACGGGTATGTTGGATAATATTACCAATATCCAAGGAAATTGATCCTTAGTATCCCCCATTAAATTGAAAGATCAAATTTCACCAAAACTCGAAAGAGACACGATCCATGTGAGATCCAATTCCAAAATGGAGGAGAGTGTCACGGGCACTAGTCAGTGAAAATATCGCCACAACAATAGCCCATTATACACTATTTATTCATACCCTTCAGAAAAAAAAAAATAGATTCAAGTTTGTCACCCTTGGAAAGAATTGTAAAACCATTTTCTATGTACAAGATGAATTATGAAAGAAGATCCATGCAAAGAACTCCAAAACTTTCAAGAAGAAAAATATGTTGCAATCTGAGGTTGTAAGGTAACTTTTCACCCTAGATTGTGATTTATGAATTTTCCTAGAAGAGAGATACATTTATGCAATCCTCCAAGAAAGTAATAGATGGAATAAAAGATAGGTATGCATGCTAAGGTCACACCCTTGTGAAGAAGAGACCACCCACAATTTTTCTAGTGAATTAGAGATCCCGCATACATCTAAGGCTACGATCACTGGTTGTGTGAAGAAGAGGCACATAATAGAAGATGTCTTCACAAACCACAATTCAATGATATGCTTGTTTTTATAAAATGTTCCCCCTTGATGTAAAAAAAAGTATGCCCTGTACTAGATCTGGAATACTTAGGTGAGAGATCGCATGTAGATTTTCAAATCAAAGGAATAGTCAATGACAAAACTAGGGATGATTTTAAGGATGGAAATTTGTTTTAAAATGTAGAAACCTTGGCGAATATTACAAATCCTTCATATGCTAACTATAAATGTTTGGCAATATGTTTGTAAAAATATTCAAATTTATAAGGATTTTATGTAGTTTTTATAAAATTTTGGCAATTTTTAAGGTAAAATAATTTTATCCTATAGAATTTGGGTGAATGATTTTTAAAATAGTGAATCTCGTTTTTGGAAAAACCATGGAAAATTAACCCATGAGAAAAATTTATCCCCTAAAAACATCCATGGAAAAAACTAGGTAGTAGAAAAAGAAGAGATGAATATTCTCTTACAAGCAAGCAAGGCAGGAAGCGCCCACTCTGATACTATGTAGAAATTTCGGTCTAATATAGATCATAAATGAGCCTAGAGTCCATAGAACACAACAACAATAAAAAATTAGATTTTTATATTTATTATATTCAATACAAGAGAATGCTCGCTATATATAACAATGGAAAGATGCCCAACATTAGCAAATGATAGCTCTCATATATAGAAAGATAAGGATGCCTACATAATCTTACAACTAATAATAGTTGGCTACATTGGAAAATTAGAATTGAACACTAACAAAACACTAAAACTAGTTCTATGTCTATCATAAATCTCAAGTATCCTTAAAACCTAGCATCTAAAGGATCAAAGAAACAAGTAGGTAGTTGCACAGTGAAACCACATATCCTCACCATTTACCATCTATAGGGCCGAAGTAACTAATCAAGAAAGTGAGTGGATTTTCTCTCTTCCTGTAGATTCTCATTGTGATGTAATATTAAAGCAATGTCATAGATCCATTTTAACTTTCTTTCTATCAAGATTCATGAGGAATAATATCCATAGAGGTGCAATTTAAAAAAAAGAAAAGAAAACACGACTAAATTTTTCACCTCAATGGATTGACCCTTCTTAGAAATTGATAGAGTCATAGTTAAGATGGATTTATGTTGGTCAATAATTAATTGATGATAATTATGGTATTCTTTCACTATCCTAATTGACAATGAATTTGATTAAAAAATTAATAAATAAAAACTTATAAATAGTGACAATGCTAAAAGATTTATACTTGTTGATTCGTTTGATACTTGGCAATCCACTTTCATTGATATTTAATTTAAAGCCTCCAAATAACTTTCACTAACTCTTCTATTTCTTAATATGTGAACTTTAGAGGGGAGATACAATTTATTTTTTGATAAATTTGTTCACTTTTAATCAATATATGTTTTTTAACATAATTTAGATCTTAAAATATATTTTTGTTATTAATATATGTTCACTGACTTAAATCAAGTAAGAACAGTCATACTTATAAGAAATAATAATTATTATCTTATATTTTGTTATAAAATTGCATAGAGTAACACATGTGTTAAATAAATGAAGAGAGATAAAGAGTGGAGAAATGTTTATACAATAAAAAAAAATCACACATAAAAATTCCTTACCATGAACCATGTTAAATAGTCCTTAAAGAACCATGTTAAATAGTCCTTAACAAAAAAAAGGTTGCATGGTAGCATATACCTGCCACTTTGCAGGTACAATAAAATAATAGTTGTAGCAGTTTTTGACACGGTCTTGCGGCGAGTACGACTCTACTGACTTTGCTTAAATATAGATAATTGTGTAACATGTAAAATCGTATTTTTAAATTTCATGGACATGATGTTTTGGCAGGATATGCATCCATGGTAAAACTGTGTTGTAGTTTGGAATGAAGGAGTAACCTTACTAATCTCATAACACTAGAGTATGCTTTGTCTGGCAGATTATGCCCCGAAAATGCCGAATTGACTATGAAATATCAATTTCCTTCTTCATTGTTGGGCCCTTGTTTATGTTCCTTCAAATTCTAATAATACTAATACTTTCTTATTGTTGTGAGAGAGGAAGTATTATGATGAAAACTGAGAAGAAGGCAGAAAGGGTGTGCCACGTCAAAACTTTAGTATAAAGGGCACGATGTTAGAACTTCGGGCATGCCACGTCAAATATTTAGTATAAAGGGCACAATGTTAGAACTTAGAAGAGGGTTTGTGTATTTTTGATCGACATGCTTTTGGCGAGCTTGACAGTGCTTAGTGTAATTGTGAGAATCGACTAAGTCTAATTCTAATGATGAGTGTATTATTAATTCAATTTAAAACAGAAAATTCTTAGAGATATGCCATAAGGAAACCTCTTAGGGCTATGCCATGATCCTGAATAGGATTTGGTGTTAATCCACAAGTTATAAAAATATAATACAATATGTGCCCCATATACAATTAATCAGTGCAATAATCCATTTACTACTCACTAGTGAGTCAGTACTTTACATATGCACTACTTTCAAGTGAATTGATGATTAGTATTGTGGAATAGAGAAGTTCTAGTTTATAGATTTGTTGCCAAATCATTGGATATTTAAATATATGTCTGTACCACAAGTGTCATCATAACCTTCGAGCATTGGACTAAAGATAGATGACAAATTCAATGGCAAGGAGGACCCAAAAATTAGAGTACATTGAATCTCTCAATTAGAGAAAAAGGACATAAAAGCATCTCAAATTTATTACATACGTAATTATTTCTTGTCTATAACCCTGTATCTGCAAGCGTTTTGAATCCATATCATTTCAACCTCCACGAGAACACACCTGAATTGAACTGAGTTATATTAAAAGTTCTTTATTACTAATATATCCAAGTCAAACTGAATTGAATTATATTAAAAGTTACTTATTCTTATGGATATACAAGTCCACAGAGTAATTGGTATAATCAGAAATACTTTCTGATTTCTCAGCGAAAATTTTATTGTTGAGGAATTAATATCTTTTGCCTGCATGTGTTCTTATAAATGATGGAATGAAAATGTTAATATTGTCAGACTATGTGCATTCCTATATATATTATTATTTTTTATCAATCCAAACAAGCAATAATTGTTTTACAGGTTTTTAGGTATTGGTGGGAGTAAGGTGCATAAGCCAAGGATGAGTCCATGAATGAAACATGTCACTATGGTTGAAATATGTTATTAATGGATTCTCCAGGTGCCTTGTATATTTTACATGATACAAGGACGGTTACCTCCACCAATTTCACTGCATATAACATCGAAGCGACGGTTACAAGGAGCGAGTTGTGTAGGAGAGAGAGCTCTGGATGGGATCCATATAGTATGTAGGCGGTCGGATTGAAGTCAGTCAGTCAGTCTACCTTGATCAGACGAAGTCTTCAATCCCAATGCTCCCCCGATTCTCGATGGCACGACTAGTTGGATGTTGAGTGTCTAAAGACCCTGATATGTATGTTAGTAGATCGAGTGTCTAAAGAACCTAGCCCTTATTCTAGTATTTAGAGTGGTTTGGTTCAGTTCCCTCACCCTTTCCCTCTTGCATCTTTAGAGAAACTCTGTCCCTTCCTCTCACTCATTCGTCGAACTAAGCAGGATGAGTTTTTTCGCTTGATCGTTTGTCACTGTCCTCATGGGTAGATTTATTTCTTATAAGCGACCATCGGGCCCTCACTACTCTCTCTAGGGAAGGAAAGGAAAGGTATAACCTCTCTATCTCTCTCATATCACAGTATAGTAGTAAATCCTTTAGTCCATGGATTGGAATGCCTACATCGACTCCGTAGAGCTAGCGGAATGCCACGGCGAGGGGGAACAATCAAGGAAGGATGGTAGTAATAACTATTGTTGTTGAAAGTAAGGCATGAATAACTACTGCTGTTGAAAGGATGATGTTGCACCAGAAACTACTGTTGTGCTTCTTACAACCAAGAATGAGGAAGGATACTCAAAAATACCTTAATACATTCTTCTATTCTCTTTAAGGATAAATGAAAAGTTTAGATTGTTTTCCCTTACTTAGCTAAGCATGTGACTACATGCACATAAAAATAGTTCAAAAAACCAAAAGTTAGTCATGGTGTATGGTGAACCAAACAACAAAAATTTCAACTAGAAACATCAAACTGTTTATCAATAAGAATCCAAGTACACAAATATGCAGGTGACAATAATCTTCATCTCATATCCACTCTCTATACACTACGTTGAACTCTGTATTCATTGCTTATAAGAATATAGTCTTCCTACAAATCATTGTTTGTTGCATTTTCAAGATGAAAAATAATTTGATCGCAAGATTATACTTAAATATTAAACATATCTTCTAAAGATTTATGTATACAACATACAGGTAAACCAAATATCACATTAGATTTAATATTCTCACTAATTCATTTGTCAGTAATCCAGTCGTTGACCGCATGGCGTAAAATGAGATAGGTAAACACTATATAGGATTGGATTTAATAATTCTCACTAATTCACCTATCAACAATCCAACTGTTGCCTGCACCTCTCAAAATAACCACTTCAATATACTCATGGAAAACATAATCAGTTTGTGCGTGCATACCTTGAGCTTTTGCTTGCCTCTGAATTGAACAATGTCTAGCTAAAAACGTTT
>JASDQU010754314.1:19723-35926 GCA_032191745.1 Picea mariana | reverse complement strand
TGATAGATATTCATGAGAGTATCCCATGCTCCTTTGGCGGTACTCTCGCCTTCAATTTTCGAAAAGATGGACTCATCCACCCCCTGAAAGATAAGCCATAAGGCTTTTGCATTATCTTGACCACTTCTGTGTAAGTGCATCTCACATCCCGATCCAATGCATCTCGATCTTCAGCTTTCAACAAAGTAACTCCATCTTCGACAATCTCTAAGCATTCATGACAGCTCAGAAAAACTTTCATCTTGGCTACCCAAGTGCTATGATTCGACCCGTTGAAAACAGGTGCTTGCATGAGAGCTTGGGTGCTCATGCTGGCCATTTTCTGCGCAAAAAAAATTATATACCAGCGGCAAAAAAAAATTGCACAGAGAAAAAACAGTTTGCAATTCTTACAGAGCTTGCTGAAAAATGTTTTGTAATTCGGCTAGTTGGACAGAGGCTGAATCTGTAGCCTACTCTGATACCATGAAAACAAATCTGCAGCCACAGAAAAACGAATTGATAGAGCAGAGAAAACAGAAAACAAAATTACCAAGAACCGCAGAACAGAATAGCACAAAAACACCACACCGGATCTCATTATTGAATTGATATATAAAGGAATTACATGCATGGAAATGCTTTATAAATAACGAAGCGACTAACAACTCACTCAGTGATGAAAACAAGAAACCAACTAATTGACAGTTAACTAAACTAATCAAAGGAGTGATTTTCTCAATCAAAGGAGCAAATCATGGGGCAAATCATGGAGCAAATCGTGGAGCAAATTGCTCAACTTATTCGTCTAACAGAAATTTGGGTTTATTACATTTGTTGTAGGCATCTCCTCAACAATAGCATATACAGAAAAGGGAGCAATTTCTCCCATTTGGCCACAATACTCCAAGTAGGACATTAAAAGCTCATGAATAAGAATATGGTTGGGACAGTATGAGACAGCGGTGTTCAGAGCAAAGCAATGGATAGGCTGAGACAGCGGTGCTCGGACAAAAGAGATGGATGGGATAGGTTGAGACAGGGTTGTTCAGAGAAAATCAAAAGAATGCACATTCAAATATCTCATACATTCCTTTAAGCGTTGTTGAAAAAACAGTTCTAAAGAAATTGGTAGAATAGAGATGGCTTCGTCCGCATTTGATAAAAGCAAGGGATTGCTTGCATAAGAAGAATAAATGGGTTGAATAGTATAAATCTGACCACTGGAAGAGCTTGTTATTCTAGTTTCAAAAGGATACTTCTTTTTCAAAGACCAATGCTCAAACATCAAAGTTGCATTAAATCTCCACTCCATCTCTGTTGATTCACTATATTTTAATGTTTGCAACAGTATGGTCTCCGAATTGTAGTTGTTATGCCATTGCTACCTACAAATTGAAACCTTTCAAAACTTGGAATTCAAAAACTTTGGAAACTATATTAAATCATGTTAAAACCAGTCAGATTTGTAGCAACCTGTTATAGTATGAAAGATGTAGTATTGGGATGTCAAATGGGAGAATGATAAAAAACAAACCTCAAATATTTATTTATTTAGTTTGTATATGAAATGGTTCTTGATAACCATATTGCTCCTTAAGTGCAACAATTGTTTGGAAATGAAAAAATAAGTTGTTTACAATAAAAAAAAATAATGAAAATCTTCAATATCAAAATAAATATACTCAAATTCATTATAACATTCTTCTGTAACACATGAAAGAAGAAAATGCATCCATATTTTCTCACAAGAAAAAGAATGAAATAGTGTTGATCACTTCAGAGAACTTTAAATCCTAAAGCCCAAGAATTCATTAAAGTTATACCTTGAATTAGTTCTTTGTTGAGTTTAATACATCTATATATTACACAACATTTCAATAAACCAATTGACTAATGGTCAGAAATAAAGCTTTCCAAATGCAAGGACAAAACCTACGTGAATCATATACACAATTTGGACTTACATTACCAACCACATATATCGTTGTAAAATACTCCTATTCATATTTTTAGGAAGATAATTGGAAGAATAAAAAGAAATAACAGTCAAAAGTCAACCTTATGCTTGATCTATGATATACAAATATAATGATTTGAGAGAAATTGTGTAGAAGAAGAAGAAGAAAGAAAAAATGGAGATCATTATTTGTTGATCATAGAGTTGGAAATTTATATTAATAATTGAACAATGCTATCATGATGATCCAACCTCTCTTGATGATATGAACTTCTAACCCTTCTTTCATGATGCTCCTTTGTTTTAAAAATGCTCACAATGCTTCTTTGAATTAGTTAGTGTTTATGTTCTTCTAGAAGTTCTCACATGATTTGATTGGAATTAATGTTTTATTAAATTATTATTAATGAAATTAAGTCACTGAAATTAATTCCTCTAAGCAGGGTCCACTTCAGCCATTTATAAAAGTTATTTAATAAACTTTTATTCCCAAATTGTGAAACTGACTATAGTAATATTCATTGTCCCATATTTCCAACGAGGAAGTCGAAAACATATGGCCAAATTCAGCCATTCAGACATGTCCCATTGTATTCCTTGTTAATTTATCTTTCCAATGATGTATCACTTTCCCCAAATCGATCTATGGATCATGAGTTATAATCTCAGAAATATCAATTCTTAGCAGTTGTCGATCTGGTTAGTGGATCAACCTCAAACTTTTATTTAATTTCTCCTTTTTAATCCCACGTGCATTATCATGGCACTGGATAATTTTAGTGTTTATAATGTACAGAATTTCCATATCCTTCATGTGAATTAAAGGATCTTACAGAAGGCTTAACATAGCTCTCGTGTCTTAGGAAATTTTATGACTTTGTAAAATTTTGGTTGCATGGCCATTTCCCAGTCACTACATAGTCAACCTATGAATTCCCGACACGTCACTTCCAATCACCAACAAATCACCTTCCATGTCACTATCCAGTCATCTCTATACGTCCATGTGTCACCTGAGGGTAGTTCCATGTCATCAATGGATGGATCCACCATGTTGCCACAAGTCATCAAGGGATGGGTCCACCTCACTACCACATGTCATAATATAATAGGCCTTGAATTCTATTTTTCATTGGGAGGCATACCCAAAACTAGAAGGAAATAACTCAGGATAAGAATGGTCACTGAGAAATAATAATAAAATAAATTAAGTCTTCACAAGGCTACATGAATGCAGAGGTAAGTAAGGGAACAACGAGGTAAGAGAAGGATCATAAAAATCATCGTTGTTGGCCCTTGGTTATGGAAAAAAGCAAATATTAAGAAAGAGAAAAGACGAAGTACAAACTGCGCGAAAAGCACATTGATTGAGGATGGGTCGAAGTGATCAAAGAAGCAGAAAAGAAGGAGAAAAGTAGGGGAAAACGAGTCATTGAAAAAAGAGATCAAGGAAGACAAATCAACAAGGAAGAGGGAGCGTGGACAACATAGCAAGCAGAAAAATCCACCAAGAGATGCTTTGGAGAACCTTGCGGGAAAGAAGGAAAGACAGGCTAGCTAAGCCCTGAAAACGTGGGTCAAGTTGACCTAGGGTTTTAGACACCTAGGGTTTTGGGATCTAGGGTTTTGACACCTAGATATTTTTCATGTAATGTATAAATAAAGGTCTAGAAGACGTGGGAGGGGTCGTAGTTCGAAGTGGATTATGTTGTTGATGTTGAGTGATTATTGTTGTTGTGTGAGGAGAGTATTGTGTTGTGAGAATATTCTTGTATTGTAAGATCTTCAGTTGGGTGCGAAGATCAATCTTGCAGATGGGTGCGCAGGGGGGGGAGAAAAGAAGAGAAAGAGAGAGAGATCTGCAAGCTAAGAGCACAAATAGAACTGTATGTTTCCATTTAATATATCAAGAAACACAGTTCTGTGGAAGTAACCCTAGGGAGAGGGTGAACCACGTATATCTTTTTGTCCTCTATGGTTGATGTTGTGTTCTTTACTTTCTGTTATTTTGTTATTGCATTATTTTGCTAGATATGAGACATAACTGTGCAAAGTAGGCTTATGTTGGTAAAGAATAACTAGCTCTCTGTGTGTTGTTTTGGATCCACTTTTCATTTCCTCTGGTTGTAGACATCTGTATCCTGCAACCCCATATTGCTACTTCGGGTGAGACTGCATATCCTTCGCAAGTGTTACCGAAAGGGCCAGTAGTTAGGGATTGTTGGTACGATGTTATATTCGAACCCTGGGTTTTCCCATGAGCCAACAAATGGTTTTGTTCCCTGGATCAGGATCTTCTTAAGGGAATGTCAAGGTTGTTTCCATCAAAGACAGAGATTCATAAGTGGATAGAAGAACAAGAAAAGGACTTCGCTGAAGCTCAGAATAAGAACCCTAGCCTTAGTATAGAATATTGGTTGGGAAGGTATATCTTTACTGATATACACGAGATTTTCTTTGGAGGAATTCATAAGGAGCTATACGAGTGGTTAGCCAGATTAGCAGATACCCAGTTCAAAATTAGATCTAGACCATCTGTGGTTTGGACGTCGGCGCTGATCAAGAAGGTCAAGAGAGTTGATAACGCCATGTCAAGAGAAGTAGATTACTAGTTTGATAGAACCACTGGAGGGTACATTACCGAGTTTGTTATCGACAAAGTAGAGTCATATATCCAAGCAGAGATATATTTCTTTAAGGGACCTAGAGGAAATTTTTTAGACTTTTTGAAGTTGAAGATCAAGATGTTATTGCACGAGAAGAACATATTGAAGATAGAGTAATCGGTCAGATTGAAAATCTAATGTTTAAGAACTCAGACAATGACATCGACAAAGAGGTGGGACATACACGCAGTGGGAGAACCTTCCGAGAGGTTTCTCTAGTAAATTTGTTTGAGTAGAGCCACGAATCACTGTCACATGATGAAGGGTTCTATAGTGGAGAAGAAGAAGAATTATTGAACGAGGAACATTCAGAGGCCACTAGGGTAGAGGAAATGAAGACTGAAGAACCTCGCTGGGAAGAATCATAAACTTCATGGACTGCGCCGACTGTAGAAGTAAGTATTATTACTCCTCCTGTTGTTTTAGCAATGTTAATTAACCAGAGTAGTCAAAGTTAAAAGAGCACTCAGAGCACTGTTACCAACAATTAAATACATACTCAGTCAAGAAATCTAGGAAGATATATGGCAGATGAAATTAGGATACCTATCTCTAGAGGAGATGGATCTGAAGATCCTAATCAACACTGGTTTTTATGCGAAGCTATATGGAGTATCATGCATGTCAGTTATGAAGCTATTAAGAGAGCTCAGTTTAGTACTACCTTGAGAGACCGCGCACTTAGCTGATACATGACGTTTGTTAAAGGAGTTGCACAACCTAAACCGTTGAACGATATCAAGACTGCGTTGAGTGCAGAATTCAAGAAACCCAAGTCAGAGTCGCAGTTCATTACATAACTGAAATAAATCAAGCAGAGAGTAGCTAAACCTGTTTGGGAGTTTTATCAGAGGTTTAAGACCCTTACAGGTCATTTGATTTTTCAGATCCCAGACGATCAAAACAAGGAATAGTTCATTGTTTCCCTCTTACCACACATCAGAGTTCCTCTGATGCAACAAAAGGTTTCTTCGCACACTGAGGCACTGGAGATCGCCATGAAACTAGAATTGCCCCCTATGGAAGAATCTAGATTAGGTATGAGTCAAATTTTGAGTCAACTAACTAGCTTATCTATGTAGGTTGAAGATATGAAGAAAAAAAAGGGAAAAGATAAGAGAGAAGGAATCTGGTGTATTAGATGCAAGTCAAAGGGCCATGACAAGGAGCATTGTCCCATGTTTAATGAGTACTTGGCCTCTGGAGATCTGAGCCCTTTGAAGAAGGTTACTCTACCCTGGTGCAAGGTATGTAGAAATATACATCACCCCAGTGAATGTTATTACATGAAAAAATGTCCAGACACCTACCAATATTTATTGCACATTATGTAAATTTGTGGGACACAATGAGAAGGACTATAGGGCTTATGACCTCTTACATGAAAGGTTAAGAGATACATATAGGATTCAAGGAGAGATGTAGCAGGAGGGAAATGCTACGCAGTTTAACTCTCTAGGAAGAGGAAACTTCAACCCTAATGGTGGATTCAGAGGAAGAGGAAGAGGGGGAGGCATGGGTCGCGGTCGAGGTCCGATCATTTGTTATAACTACACACAACCAAGCCACTTGAAAAAGGACTGTCAGAACCCTTGTACCACTTGCAGTTACTGCAATTCATTTGAACATGTTATTGAATATTTCTCAGTGTTGTTAGCAAAACCTCAGGAACGATGGGGAGGAAACCAACAAGTACAACTGATATCAGCAGAACCTCGCAGAGAGGATCCCAGAGTCGTTGTTATCACTAGATGAGGTGTTGTTATAGGAGAAGACAGGGTGACTCCAGGGAAGACTATAGAAGAATCAAGGGTCAGAACAGCTGCATAGAAGACATGAGTATTTGATCCAAGGAAAGAAAAGAAGACGTTTGAAGCGGGAAGAAGAGAATTTGGAAGAGATTGGGATTCTTCATCAAAGACATAACTAGAAGTGAGAGAATGTAGAATGCCTATGGAATTTGATCGGTCTGCCTCAGACGGAGAAGGAAAAGAGGTAAGAAAGCTTATGGAATTCTTATGTACTTGCATTAATTTGATTAAGGATGAAAAACATATGAAAGAACTACAACACTTGATCAGACAGTATGAGATAGGAAGGGTAGATCCTCTATTGAATAAAGAAGTACATCAAGTATCCAGAAAGATCTTTCATGTGAATTAAAGGATCTTACAGAAGGCTTAACATAGCTCTCGTGTCTTAGGAAATTTTATGACTTTGTAAAATTTTGGTCGCATGGCCATTTCCCAGTCACTACATAGTCAACCTATGAATTCCTGGCACATCACTTCCAATCACCAACAAATCACCTTCCATGTCACTATCCAGTCATCTCTATAGGTCCATGTGTCACCTGAGGGTAGTTCCATGTCATCAATGGATGGATCCACCATGTTTCCACAAGTCATCAAGGGATGGGTCCACCTCACTACCACGTGTCATAATATAATAGGCCTTGAATTTTATTTTTCATTGGGAGGCATACCGAAAACTAGAAGGAAATAACTCATGATAAGAATGGTCATTGAGAAATAATATTAAAATAAATGAAGTCTTCACAAGGCTACGTAAATGCAAAGGTAGGTAAGGGAACAACGAGGTAAGAGAAGGATCATAAAAATCATCATTTTTGGCCCTTGGTTATGGAAGAAAGCGATGATTAAGGAAGAGAAAAGACGAAGTACAAATTGCGCAGAAAGCACATTGACTGAGTATGGCTCAAAGTGATCAAAGAAGCAGAAAAGAAGGAGCGAAGTAAGGGAAAATGAGTCATTGAACAACAAGATTGAGGAAGACATATTAGCAAGGAAGAGGGAGCCTAGACAACTCAACAAGAGGAAAAATCCACCAACAGATGCTTTGGAGAACCTCGTGGGAAAGAAGGAAAGATAGGCTAGCGAAGCCCTGAAAACGCGGGTCAAGTTGACCTAGGGTTTTAGACACCTAGGGTTTTGGGATCTAGGGTTCTGACACCTAGATATTTTTCATGTAATGTATAAATAAATGTCTAGAAGACCCGGGAGGGGTCGTAGTTCGAAGTGGATTATGTTGTTGATGTTGAGTGATTATTTTTGTTGTGTGAGGAGAGTATTCTGTTGTGAGAATATTCTTGTATTGTAAGATCTTCAGCTGGGTGCGAAGATCAATCTTGCAGCTGGGTGCATAGGGAGGGGAGAAAAGCAGAGAAAGAGAGAGAGTTTTGGAAGCTAAGAGCACAGATAGAACTGTATGTTTCCATTTAATATATCAAGAAACACAGTTATGTGGATGTAGCCCTAGGAAGAGAGTGAACCACATATATATTTTTTGTCCTCTGTGGTTGATGTTGTGTTCTTTGCTTTCTGTTATTCTGTTGTTGCATTATTGTGCTAGATATGAGATATAACTGTGTGAAGTAGGCTTAAGCTGGTAAAGAATAACTAGATCTCTGTGTGTTGTTTTGGATCCACTTTTCATTTCCTCTGGTTGTAGACATCTGTGTCCTGCAACCCGCTATTGCTACTTCAAGTGAGACTGCATCTCCTTCGCAGGTGTTTCCAAAAGGGCTAGTAGTTAGGGCTTGTTGGTATGATGTTATATTCGAACCCTAGTTTTCCCATGAGCCAACAAATGGTTCTGTTTCTGGGATCGGTATCTTCTTAAGGGAATGTCAAGGTTGTTTCCATCAAAGACAAATATTCAGAAGTGGATAGAATAATAAGAAAAGGACTTCGCTAAAGCTCAGAATAAGAACCCTAGCCTTAGTACAGAATATTGGTTGGCAAGGTATATCTTTACTGATATACACGAGATTTTATTTGGAGGAATTCATAAGGAGCTATATGAGTGGTTAGCCAAATTAGCAGATACCCAGTTCAAAATTAGATCTAGACCACCTGTGGTTTGGACATTGACGCTAATCAAGAAGGTCAAGAGAGTTGATAACGTCGTGTCAAGAGAAGTAGATCACTAGTTTGATAGAACCATTGGAGGGTACATTACCGAGTTTGTTATCAACAAAGCAGAGTCATATATCCAAGCAGAGATATATTTCTTTAAGGGACCTAGAGGAAAATTTTTACACCTTTTGAAGTTGAAGAACAAGATTCTATTCAACGAGAAGAGATATATTTCTTTAAGGGACCTAGAGGAAAATTTTTACACCTTTTGAAGTTGAAGATCAAGATTCTATTGCACGAGAAGAACATCTTGAAGATAGCGTAATCTGTCAGATTGAAAATCTAATGTTTAAGAACTCATACAACGATAGTGACAAAGAGGTGGGAAATACACGTAGTGGGAGAACCTTCTGAGAGGTTTCTCTATTAAAATTGTTTGAGTAGAGCCACAAACCACTGGCATGGGACGAAAGGTTCTACAGTGGAGAAGAAGAAGAATTATTGAACGAGGAACATTCAGAGGTCACTAGGGCAGAGGAAATGAAGACTGAAGAACATCGTTGGGAATAATCATAAACTTCAGGGACTGCGCCGACTGTCGAAGTAAGTATTATTACTCCTCTTGTTGTTTTAGCAACGTTAATTAACTAGAGTAGTCAGAGTTAAAAGAGCACTCAGATTACTGTTACCAACAATTCAATACATACTCAGTCAAGAAACCTAGGAAGATCTATGGCAGATGAAATGAGGTTACCTATATCTAGAAGAGATGGATCTGAAGATCATGATCAACACTAGTTTTTATGCGAAGCTATATGGAGTATCAATCATGTCAGTGATGAAGCTGTTAAGAGTGCTCAGTTTAGTACTACCTTGAGAGACCACGCACTTAGCTGGTACATGAAGTTTGTTAAAGGAGTTGCATAGCCTAAACCATTGAACGATATCAAGACTGTGTTGAGTGTAGAATTCAAGAAACCCAAGTCAGAGTTGCAATGCATTACATAACTTAAATAAATCAAGTAGAGAGTAGTTGAACCCATTTGGGAGTTTTATCAGAGGTTTAAGACCCTTACAGGCCATTTGATTTTTCATATCCCAGACGATCAAAACAAGGAATGGTTCATTGTTTCCCTCTTACCACACATCAGAGTTCCTCTGATGCAACAGAAGGTTTCTTCATACGCTGAGGCACTGGAGATCGCCATGAAACTAGAATCGGACCCTATGGGAGAATCCAGATCAGGTATGAGTCAAATTTTGAGTCACCTAACTAGCTTATCTCTGTAGGTTGAAGATATGAAGAAACAAAAGGGAAAATATAAGAGAGAAGGAATCTGGTGTATTAGATGCAAGTCACAGGGCCATGACAAGGAGAATTGTCCCCATTTTAATGAGTACTTGGCCTCTGGATATCCGAGCCCTTTGAAGAAGGTTACTCTACCCTGGTGCGAGGTATGTAGAAATATACATCGCCCTGGTCAATGTTATTACATGAAAAAATGTCTAGACACCTACCAATATTTACTGCACATTATGTAAATTTGTCGGACACGATAAGAAGGATTGTAGGGATTATGACCTATTACATGAAAGGTTAAGAGATACATATAGTATTCAAGGAGATATGCAATAGGAGGGAAATGCTACGCATTTTAACTTTCCAGGAAGAGGAAACTTTAACCCTCGCAGTGGATTCAGAGGAAGAGGACGAGGAGGAGGCATGGGTCGAGGTCAAGGTCCAATCATTTGTTATAACTGTGCATAGCTAGGCCACTTGGAAAAGGAATGTCAGAACCCTTGTACCACTTGCAGTTACTATAATTCATTCGAACATGTTATTGAAGATTTCCTAGTGTTGTTAGAAAAACTTCAGGAAAGATGGGGAGGACACCAACAAGTACAACTGATATCAGCAGAACCTCGCAAAGAGGATCCCAGAGTCGTTGTTATCACTAGAGGAGGCGTTGTTATAGGAGAAGACAGGGTGACTCCAGGGAAGACTACAGAAGAATCGAGGGTCAGAAGAGATGCATAGAAGACACGAGTATTTGATCCAAGGAAAGAAAAGAAGAGGTTTGAAGAGGCAAGAAGAGAATTTGGAAGAGATCGGGATTCTTCATCAAATACACAACTAGAAGTGAGAGAATATAGAATGTCTCTAGAATTTGATCAGTCTGCCTCGCTTGGAGAAGGAAAATAGGTAATAAAGCTTATGGAATTCTTATGTACTTGCATTAATTTGATTAAGGATGAAAAAGATATGAAAGAACTACAACACTTGATCAGACAGTATGAGATATGAAGGGTAGATCCTTTACTGAATAGAGAAGTACATCAAGTATCCAGAAAGAGAAGGACAAATAAGGAACTACACCTTAATTATCATATTAGAGACTATGACATAGATTTCGTGGTCCTCGACTTGGGATCATAAGTCAATGTTATGACGAAGTAGACCTGGGCACTGATGGGAAAACCTAAGTTGATTTACTCCCATATCAGGCTCAGGATGGATAATCAGTAGGAAGTAAGCCCCTTTGGAAGACTAGAGCATGTCCCTATGGACCTCGACGGGGTCAGGGCATTGGTATACTTCGAACTAATTGAGATAGTTGATGATAGTTGTCCTTATCCTACGTTGTTGGGCATTGATTGGGCTTTCAACAATTCGACCGTGGTTGACTTAAAGAAAAGAAGAATGACATTTGAAGGTGACGAACTTTAGGTCATTGCACCTCCTGATCCTGATGAAGTTCACAGATACACATAAACCATCAGAGAAGAAGACCGTGCTTATGAACTAGAGAATATATAAAAATTGACAACAAGACATCAACACTACATTAATCCTACAATAGATGGGAACTTAAGCTAGAGAAGTGATAGCACATGCTCATCAGATTTAGAAGAAGCAATAGAGAACTGGTAGAACAAAATGTATAAAGTTTCTGCGCGGAGGTGTGCCAGATTGACCAGGGAAGTTCGTTGGATTGGCACAGAAGTAAGCAATCTGCCCACATTTGATGGTTTAAATCATTTAGAAACATTCTTGTCAGAATTTGAGTAAATTGTACCAGTACAACAACGATTTTTGGCACTTGATGAAGCCTTGAAAGCAATTCCAGCAAGATGGTGGGGAACACACAAGAAGAACATTGTGGACTGGGTGCAATGTCACACTTTGATGACAATGCGCATTTCAGAACAAGCCGAAGGGTGCAAAGTCCAATACACAGGCCAGAGTTGTCCGACGGACCATGTGCGAAGTTGTGAGGAGGCCTGGAGAAACATTCCTCACAAACAGTGGGTGCATAAGTTCATTAACACTCTAGATACTATGCCTATCAATTTGTATCTTCAATAAGAATTGCGCCTCATGACTTCAGATTGGTATGGTATGACTCAAAGCATTGCAGCTACATTTTTATTTGAAAGTCAATACCCCACAGTAGATCAGGATTTACAAGTTGTAAGACAGAAAGTCTTTGAGGAGGCACCTAACCTCCCTTTAGAGAAAGAAGAGGATGAATGGACTGCACCTCTTCAGAAATTGCAAGGCTGTTACAATATCAATGTTGATGAATACGATGATCCTATGAATGTGAACATTGTAGAAATTGAAGGAAAGAAAGACATATAAGGAACAGGGGTTGACCTACCCTTCATTGGACAACAAATCAAAATCAAGAAAGTTAATATTGGGACAGAGAAAACACCTAATCTCGCAAACATTGGAGATTATTGGGATGATGCTACTATTGATAAGATCACATAATTACTGCATGGATATAAAGACTTGTTTCCAACCAAGTTCATAGACATGAAGATCATTAAAGTTCCCATGGGAGAAATGAAAATCCCCTTAAAACTAGACACAACGACAGTTAAGCAGAGACCCTACAAATTGAATCCCAAGTATAAGAAAAAAGTCAAGATTGAATTAGAGAAAATGCTTGAAGTAGGAATCATAGAACCTGTTGAAGAATGAAAATCGATTAGCCCTATGGTGGTCTAGGATAAGAAGACAAGAGAGATCAGAATGTATGTATATTTAAGGAAACATAATGATGCATGCTTACATGATCCATTCCCTACACCGTTTATTGATGAGGTGTTAGATAATGTGGGAGGACATGAAGTTAACTCTTTCACGGATGGATTTTCAGGTGATCACCAGATCAATATTGCTAAGGAAGATCACCATAAGACCACATTTGCAACATAATGGAGTTATTTTTAGTACACAGTGATGCCTTTCGTATTGAAGAATGCACCAACCATCTTCTCTAGGGTGGTGGTCAAAGCATTCAAGGAATTTTTACATAAATTTTTGGAAGCATATTTTGATGATTGGACTATTTTTAGCTTATTGAAAAATCATATTGAATGTTTAAGACTAATGCTGGATAAGTGCAGGCAATGTGAAATTGCCCTGAACCTAAATAAGTGTATCTTATTTTCACCCTTTGGAGTGCTTCTAGGACATATTGTGTGTAAGCAGGGGTTGCTGGTAAATCCTTCCAAGATTGCCATCATTGTTGATATACCTCCTCCCACTTTGGTAAGACAGATGCGCACAACACTGGGACATACTTGATACTACAAAAATTTCATCAAGGGCTATGCACAGATAACAACACCCATGGAAAATATTTTAAAGAAATAGTGTTAGTTTCAATGGTCAGAGGAATGCCAACAAAGCTTCGACACACTGAAAGTGAAAATGGTCACTGTGCCCATTCTGGTTTTCCCAGATTGGAGTTAGGAATTTCATGTGCATGTTGATGCTTCATATATTTCATTAGGAGAAGTGTTAGCACAACTAGGAGCAGGATATATTGACCACCCATTAGCCTTTTCTAGAAGAAATCTCTCTACAGCCGAGATAAACTACACTACCACTAAAAGAGAAGGTTTAGCTATGGTGTATGCGTTGCAGAAATTTTGACACTACTTGTTGGGAGGGAAATTTAATATGTTTATTGATCACTCTGAGTTGAAATGCCTGGTCAACAAGCCAGTGTTGGGAGGAAGAATATGAAAATGTCTACTTCTATTCCAGGAATATGATTTTGAGATTGTGGTCAAGCCAGGGAGAATGAATAAGGGGCATGGCCACTTGTCTAGGTTAGATAATGGAGAGGAACCTACTAGTTTGGAGGACACACTACTAGATGCACAGTTGCTAGCCATCATAAAGGTTGATGATCACTTTGTCGAGATAGTCCAGTTCCTATCAGCAGGAATGGCACCTCGCGAATATACAGTCATTTAGAAGAAACAGTTGGTAGTTCGTGCTGCATATTTTTCATTATAGTCAGACAGTTATATAAGATGGGACCTGATGAGATCTTGAGGAGATGTGTTATGGAGGAATAAATACCACTTATTCTAGCAGAGGCACATGAAGGCCTTGCAAGAGGACACTATGTAAGGAAAGCAACAATGCATAAGGTTTTTAGAGATGGCCTCTGGTGGCCCACTTTACACAGAGATGTTAAGGAATACTATAGAGCCTGCGATGTATGCCAAAGAGTTGGGAAACCTTCTAAAAGAGATGATATTCCTTTAGCACCTCAGATAACTTTACTGGCATTTGAGAAATGGGAAATTGACTTTGTGGGACCTATTAACCCACCATGAAAGCCCACAGGAGTGAGATACATTATCAGTGCAACAAAGTATTTGACCAGATGGGCAGAAGTAAGATCATTTAAGGACTATAGTGCAACTACAACTGGGCATTTCATATTTTATGATATCATAACCCTATTTGGATGCCCAAAGATCCTTATGAGTGATCAAGGTACACATTTTATTAATAAGACTATTGAATCCCTGACTAAGGAATTTACAGTCCACCATCAGAAGAGCACTCCATACCACCCACAAGCTAATGGTACAATAGAAGCTTTCAATAAGATCTTGGAGACAACACTGACAAATATTTGTAGTGTAAATAGGGATGATTGGGATTTGAGAGTACCAACAATATTATGGGCTTATAGAACCACTTTTAAGAAGCTTAAAATGCAGAATCCCTTTAAGTTGGTTTATGGTCTAGAAGCAATGGTACCTATGGAATATTTGGCTCCTAGCTTAATAATTGCAGCATTCACAAATATGGATGACACTGGCGTTGTTCAAAACAGGCTTGTGCAGTTAGTAGAACTAAAATAAGATAGGTTTATTGCAGGATTTCATCAGTAGGTACAAAAGGAATGAGAGAAGGATTACCATGAAAGACATATCAAGAAGAAAGCATTTAAGCAAGGGGATGTGGTATTTTTATATGACAACAAATTCATGAAGCATCCAAGGAAGTTCAGGACACATTGGCTTGGGCCGTATGAGGTTGTCTATGTTACAGAAGGATGATTTGCACAGTTGAAGACTTTTAATGGAGAATGGAAAGAAGGTTTGGTAAATGGGAGCCGGTTGAAATTGTACTATGAGAACCAGTTACCTTGCATCTCTCAATAAAAGAATAAGAATAAGGGTCTAGGTACCTGGTGCAGTTGAAATTGGGTACCAGACACAGAAAAGATAGACTGCACAAAGAAGGGAGAGACAGAGCAGAGAGAACAAGCTGCTCCGTGCAGTCTGAAGTCGAAGTGAAACAAAAGGTTCAATCTTGCAGTGCCTCAGGAAGAGTCACATGTGAGTGTTGGGGGCCTCTTAGCCCTTGGTTATGGAAGAAATCAAAGATTAAGGAATAGAAAATATGAAGTACGAACTGCGCAGAAAGCACATTGACTGAGGATAAGTCGAAGTGATCAAAGAAGCATAAAATAAGGAGTGAAGTAAGGGAAAATGATTCATTGAACGAGAAGATCAAGGAAGACAAATCAACAAGGAAAAGGGATCATGGACAACTCAGCAAGTGGTAAAATCCACCAATGAATGCTTTGGAGAACCTCATGAAAAAGAAGGAAAGACAGGTTGTCAAATCCCTAAAAACGAGGGTCAAGTTGACCTAGGGTTTTAGACACCTAGGGTTTTGTGATCTAGGGTTTTGACACCTAGACGTTTGTCATGTAATGTATAAATAAAGGTCTAGAAGACCTGGGAGGGGTCGTATTTTGAAGTGGATTATGTTGTTGATGTTGAGTGATTATTGTTGTTGTGTGAGGAGAGTATTGTGTTTTGAGAATATTCTTGTATTGTATGATCTTCAGCTGGGTTCAAAGATCAACCTTGCAGCTGGGTGCATAGGGAGGGGAGAAAAGAACAGAAAGAGAGAGAGATCTGCAATCTAAGAGTGCAGATAGAACTGTATGTTTCCATTTAATATATAAAGAAATACATTTTTATGGACGTATCCCTAGGGAGAGGGTGAACCACATATATCTTGTTGTCCTCTGTGGTCAATGTTGTGTTCTTTTCTTTTTGTTATTTTGTTGTTGCATTATTGTGCTAGATATGAGATATAATTGTGAGAAGTAGACTTAAGTAGGTAAACAATAACTAGCTCTCTGTGTGTTGTTTTGGATCCACTTTGCATTTCCTATGGTTGTAGACACCTATGTTCTGCAACCTCCTATTGCTACTTCCGGTGAGACTGCATTTGCTTCGTAGGTGTTGCTGAAAGGTACAATAGTTAGGGCTTGTTGGTACGTTGTTAGATTCAAACCTTGAGTCTTCCCCTGTGCCAAAAATCACCGACCTAAAATAAGAAAGGAAAATAGAAAATGGTAAACATGAAATAATGAAAAAA
>JASDQU010754314.1:0-19689 GCA_032191745.1 Picea mariana | reverse complement strand
GGTCTGGAGGAATCAACAACTAGTTGGGCATGTGCTCGCGTTACACGTGGCCGTGTTATCCAACCGATACCACTATAACCTCCAGGTGTGCCCACGATGCCCCTTACGGGGCACACAAGGTAAGTCGGGGGAAATTGAACTCGAAACCTCATGGAACTTCATTTTCACGGCACTTGCCAATTGAGCTGCCCCCCCGGGGGCAATGGAAATGGAAAATTAAATAATGGAAAAGAAATGAAAATGAAAGAAAATAGAAATATGAATGTAGAAATGATTAAGTATGGAAATGAGCATAAGGGATGAAAGAGATAAAAATGGATAAGTATAGAAAAATGGAGTATGGAGAGTAGAGTGGAAGAGGAAAAAATGGTGAAGTATGGAGAGGAGAGTAAGGAATGAAAGAGAGAAAAATGGCTAAGTGTGAGAAGAGAGGAATGGAAGAGAGAAAATTGGCTAAGTGTGAGAACATAAGTTAAGGTAATATGAGACTAAGTATGAGATAAATGGCTAAGAGAATATGAGATTAATGAGAAAAATGACTAATATGAGAGTAATGAGAAAAATGGCTAAGTGTGGAAGTAGAGTCGAAGTGAGAATGAGAAAAATGGCTAAGTAGAGTAGTGATGAAGGAGAGTAGAGTGGAATGAGAAAAAGATAATTTAATGACTAATTATGGAGATGAAGAGTGTTGGAGGAGGTGAAACGAGGGGGAAACATAAGATGAAAAATGACTAAGTGTTTCACATTGAAAAATTGGTAAGGGGAAGGAGTGCAAAACGCTTAGAAAAAGAAAATTTATCATTAATTCTTCAAAGTTATTCTTGCAATCTATTTTTCTAGTGGTTGGAAACAATTATGAGTATCTTGGGAATACAGACACAGATATTGATTCTATAAAATGCATGACAAAATTTAAACTGAGCTCTATGCCATGAACTAACGATCATTCAAAATTTCCTTCTCCCGATATCAATTTTTTTTATTATGCAAAAGAGTAGAAAATTGAGCGGATCAAATTTTCAATCAACAGTAGTGCATGCTTGTCGATATTCAATATTCCTCTCTTTACCAACACTTTATGTGGAAGTTGTAGAAAATTCAATTGCGATTCCAAATATCTTACACAGCCCCACAATTAAATATATTTCACACATGATTTCCTAAGAGATGATTTAAATTCACTTCACACTGCACATTCTTTCTAGGAAGAATAAGTGACTTTCCTAAGCTACCACCTCTTCCAATACAAATATCATCATGTTTTAACTTCATTTTGTAGCTTTCACAACAACCCCATATTATTTGATGCTTTTTTCATTAAATAATGAGGATGCTTCAATTTTTCTTTGTTTTTAATGCTTTAATTTTGGTCTTCCTAAATTTGTACATATTTCATTTTGTTCTATTTAAATCCTATTTGGTAAATTATTTTTGGGCTTTTATAAGTTGTTTACAATCATGTTTTAATAGGTATTCCTTTGAAATAATTATGTCGGTTGTTTAATCCAATACGACTTCTCATTTTCTTTGTTGAATTCCTAAAATATATCAGGAAAAGACATTCTTGAGTATCTAGATTGATAATGAGCAGTCATAACATGAGTTAGTTAGATATTTTGATTTCAACATTAGGAATTTGTATTTGGATACTTGGTAAATTTATTTGGTGGAGGATAATTAAATTGAAGTATTTGGATCTCTAGATAAGGCCCATTTTATTTTATTTTGAGTTCACCAAATGCTCGAATGTCGGATATTCTAATCTAAAGTTATGTTAGGGAACTAACCTACCTAACCCCTTACATATGTAGAATACTATTTTTTCTATGTAATAAGGCTGACATTAATAAAAAAGGACTATATAATAATATGAACAAGTATAATGTAAGAATACTTTACAAAAGTTTCTTCTTCTAGAAAGATATTCCTCTAGAATGTTGTTTCGAAGATAGAAATAGTATAAATAAGAGTAGAAGGTATGAGCAAGTTTGTCTTGAGAATTATTTTGTAACTGATCTCTACTATGTTGGAGTTTTCCCCCTCAAAGAGGGAAGTGAACCTAGATTTATATCAAAAAGGGTATCATTTTTTATGTTATTGTTCTCTATAATATGTTGTTTATGTTGGTATTCATTATAATTATTCTACTCTACTTTTCATAAAACATCTGTTAGCTCACAAGTGGTATCAAAACACTTTCCTTTGTAGAAATTTTGGCACAAATTTTTTCAAGGTAGAGACGTGTATGGTCAGCATATTTAAAGCACACAAATCTATTGTTTGATGAATAAAACCACAGTTAGGGAATACTTCATGCAAGAAATAAAGAAAATTTCACAGGTTACCTGAAAAAACCATTTCACCTTGTTATAAACCTCTGTAACCATTGTTGGCACAACTTTAAGAAGTACCACATTAGACAACACTTGTAGATGGCCATCACTACCATGTACCTTTGCATATATAGGAAGCCCCTTAGGTCTCCTGAAATCAACTTTATATCATCCTATTAGCATCCTAACTACTATAGTGGAACCAAGAATAGTACTATGGAAGACTACTTTCTAGTAACTGGGTAATTGGGTAGTACGAATAAGGGTATGGTTGAGCCTCCTTAATTGGTTCCTTGAGATATTGGATTGATTACAAGTGTACGAACCTGCATGTATATTAGAGAGCTATAGCACAAGGAAAAACCATGTCTGTAGGAACCGTGAAAACCCTAAACCTTGGGAATAGAACAAAAGACAAAAAAAAATAGAGGGGAATGTTTTGTTGTGCAACCCAACCTCTTGCATTGAGGTTGTGAAATTCCTACACAATTTTCATTTTTAAAAAATTGGGCATTTTCTTACTGCAGGATTCTTTAGGCTAGAGTATAACTTCACAGGAGTAAAAGAAGGTATAGGGATCCTTCCAAAACCCTTATTTTAGACCCATCCTATTGGATTCTTCTCTTCACCCTTATTGCAGTGGTACCTATCACTTATAATCCTTTTTTTCCTATGGACACACCCACCCTTCCCAAAACCTTTATTTGGGAACCATCCCACTTGTTTTCTCTCTTTACCCTGATCATTGTGGTAGCGCTTACTTATAAACATTTTTTCTATGTAGACCCACCTTCTTACTTTTTTCTTATTCACAAATGGATCTAACCCAGAACTAATAAATCATTTCTTTGATCACCGACGATAGCAAGAAAAAGAGTGACATATAGGACATCAATGCCAACCTTGGCTCCCTCAATTCCTGAGTGGAGATGCCAAAGATCCAATTCGCCTACCTCACTAGTCACTTTGACTCCCTCAAATCCAAACTCAACAAATATATGAGCTAATTCATGGACCCTACCTCGTTTGTAAAACCTTCATACCATGAAGATATTGAATCCTCCAAATTACATGCATTTCATTCCAATCACCTTCATCACAACCTATGTCTTACCATAGCTGAGGTGAACAAATTTGATGGATTAGATCCTATGGGATGGGTCACTCAAATGGAAAATTAGTTATCCTTGCACAACATTATTGATGATTTGGCCAAACTTTGTTACAATTTCCTCTACCTATATCCTAAACACTAGAAATGGTAGAAATGGTGTAAAAATTCATGCCAAGGGTATGTTTCTTGGACACAGTTTATTGCACATATTTATGAATGCTTTGTAATCGACACAAAACATTTGGTTCATTTCACCAAGTTGAAACAGTTTGGCATAGTGGAAGACTATATCATCACATTTGAGAAATTTACTTTTAGAACAGAGGGAACACCATATTTCTTCTTCAAGTAATTCTTTATTAGTGGCTTGAAGGATGACATCCAAGCCTGGGTCCTAATGGATCACCCTAGACTTGGTTGGAATCTACTCAATGAGCCAAGGAAGCACAACAATTAGTCTATTCCCATAATAGAAAACCCTCCTTCATTCCTCATGCTAGACCCACAAATCCCACCCCTTTTACCACTCCTCTCAATATCTAGAAATCAACTTGGGTAGAAACGGTTGAACTCGAACCTAGGGGTCTTTGCTATAATTGTGACAAAAAATATTTTCTAGTGCATAAGTGTAAGGAATAAAATATTCTTATGGCCATTTCTGAGGATTTTTTATGTGAATATGTCGATGTTCCCCGTGGTGAAGAGTCACCCCAATAATAATATCATACCCTTCCCTCTGACCCACTAGAATTTGAACTTCTCATCTTAATGAATGTCCTCACTAATTTTTCGGCTACCCAAACCCTCAAATTAATTGGCTGTATTAAGCATAGTAAATTCATTATCCTAGTTGACAATGGAAACACCCATAATTTCATCCATTGCCACATTTTTCAAGAGACCATGTGGTATATCCATGAATTCAACAATTTTCAAATCATCATTGCAAATGGTGCTCCCATTAAATGTGGGGGGCGTTGTGAAAATGTTTGCCTACAAATTGGTTAGTACCACTTGAAATATCACATGTTTTCTATTGTCACGGGTGATTGTGACATTGTGCTTGGTTCTAAATGGCTATGCACACTCTTCCCCATCACCATGGATTTTAAGGACTTAACTATTAAATTTGAATATGAGGTACAACAACATATTAAGTTTCAAGGCATCACAAGAGGCTCCTCTGAGATCATCAATTCCCATCGAATGAAAAATCTATTAGAAAAAGTTAATTCCAAAATTATTTCCCAGCTCTATTCCATTCAAATAGTTGAGACACCCTTTGTGCATCCCAACCTCCAATATAAACTCTCCCAACACCAATATATTTGTAAAAATCCCCATAGAATTTACCCTTCCCACGACCTCCATGATAATTCCATTCCCCTAGTCATAGGAGGTCTTCCTCCCAATGTTCACTAAGGCACTTATCATCATCTCTTTTCAAAAAGAATGAAATTTAGAAAATTGTTAATGAATTGCTAGAATAGGGTGTTATCCATCCTAGTACCAACCCTTATTATTCTCCCATAGTCGTGGTTCTCAACAAAGAAGGAACTTGGTGCATATGCCCTAATTTTCTTTCCCTCAACAAAATCACATCAAAGAAAAATTCACCATTCCTGCAATTGATCACCTTTTGGATGAATTTAGTAGTGCTCACTACTTTACCAAATTTTATCGCATTCAAGCTATCACTATATCTATATGAAAGAGGAAGACATTCCCAAGATTTCCTTTCAAACTCATGAGGGTCACTATAAGTTCTTGGTCATACCCTTTGGCCTCTGTAATGCACCATCCACTTTTCAAAGTCTCATGAATACTTCCTTATATCCTTTCCTCTGTCATTTTGTCTTAGTTTTCTTTGATGATGTACTCAACTATAGTAAAACTTGGCAAGCTTATCTCACTCATGGGGATCGAGTCCTATGCTTATTGTCTAAGCACTAACTTTTTCTCAATTATTCTAAATGTGATTTTGGAGCCGTTGAAGTTTAGTACCTGGTTCATATTTCCATTAAGGATGGTGTATGTATGGATCCTAAATAAAATTCAAGATGTGAAGGATTGGCCTCACCCTAAAAATATTAAAATTTTGCATGGTTTCATTGGTTTAATGAGACATTATCGCAAGATTGTTTAGAATTATGGTGAAATTGTAGCTCCTCTCACTGCACTGATTAAAAATAATGCTTTTAGTTGGAATTTTGTAGCAGATCAATACTTCCAAGCCTTGAAATAGGCTATGTGCATGACTTATTTTTCGGCACTTCCTGACTTCACCAAGACTTTAATCCTAGAGTGTGATGCTTCATGGAAAGGCATTGGGGTAGTCATCATGCAATATGGCAAGCCTTTGGATTTCACTAGTAAATAATTTTTGGAGAGACATTTGGACCAATCCACCTATGAAAAGGAAATGTTGGGTAATTTGCATGTAATGGATCTTTGGCATCCTTATATGTTTGAACAATGCTTCCAAATTACAATTGATCATTGCAGGCTCAAGTATTTATTGTAACAACATATTTCATCCATGAAGAAACACAAATATGTGAAAAATATGTTTGGCTATGATTAGTATATCATTTAGAGGAAGGAAAAAGAAAATGAGGTCAATGGTGCTCCTTCAATAAAATATGAAGTAGAAGGATCCCTCTTTTCTCTCTCTTTTATTGTATTAGATTGGATACAAGTTGTTTGCTAGGAATTGTTGCAAGATCCCAGAATTTTTGGCCTAATGCAACAATCGCACCAAGATCCTCAAGGCTCTCCGAGATACCTTTGGCATAATGAGAAGATTCATTATAAAGGTCTCTTGTATTTAAGAAAATAGTATCACCCCAAATGCACTGTACTCTCTGAACTTCATGCTTCACCCATAACTAGGCATTCAATATTTCAAAAAACATATGAACGGGTCAAAAGGTATTTTTTCTAGGAAGGAATGAAACATGAAATATGCATATTTGTGGCTGAATATGATATGTGTCAGTGAAATAAGGTAGAATCAACAAAAAGATGAAGCACACTCCATCCACTCCCTATTCTTCCTGCTATATGGATGGATATTTCTATGGACTTCATTGTCGACTTACCTAAATTAGTAAATAAGTTAGTCATCATGGTTGTAGTAGATTTCATTTTCGAATATGGTCATTTATGTTCCCTCCAATACTCGTTCACCACATCCACAATCACTCAAATTTTCATGGATAATATTTTCAAACTCCATGACACGCCTCACTCTATTGTCTCTCATTGTGATCCAACTTTCACCAACACTTTTTGGAAAGAATTGTTTAATCTCCCAGGAACCCAACTGCATCCCAACATGACCTATCATCCTTAAACTGATGGACAAACTCAAGCTATCAACAAGTTCTTAGAAAAATATTTGTGGTGTTTTTCATATGATAGATAAAATCAATGGGATAAGTTGTTATCGCTAGCTAAATGGTGGTACAACACATATTACCATGATACCACTCACATGACTTTGTTTGAATCGGTCTATGGTCAAAATACATTATACATTCTCTCCTACCTACTCAGTGTATCCAAGGTTCAAGAATTCGACTGCACACTTATAGTACGAGCGACCATTCTTCATATCCTCAAAGAAAAAATTTTCATGGCTCAGAATTGCATGAAGCAATAAGTAGATCAGGTTCATTTAGAACAATAATTTGTAAAAGGGTACCGGGTATTTATCTATCTATAATCATATAAGAAAACTTCACTCAAATCTGAACATTTCGAGAAACTCACTCCCAATATTTGGTGCTTATATAATTCTCAAGTGTGTAGGGCCCATGGAATACCAATTGTCTCTCCCCAGTCACTCTAATATCCATCATGTTTTTCATGTCTCTTGCTTAAAGAAAATGATTTGAACTAAGTGTAGACTCAAATTAGTCTCCCTGAATTGGATGAAGAAGGCTCACTTTGGTGACAACCCCAAGTAGTATTGGAGCACTATGATCATTGTCTTTGTCACTATATCATCAGTGAAGTTTTAGTTAATCCAAAGGATACACCACCAAAATATGCCACATGGGAGGTGACTATCATTTTGCAGCAATTTTCCCATCTCAAGCCTAGAGGAGAAACCTATTTTTCAAGGGGGAGGGCATGTTAGGGACCTAACCTCCTGTTGTGCCCCCACAAACACCCACTAAAATTATCTAACTTAGGGGATTTCAGTGGGTCCCCCTCTAAAATCGTAACTGCCATCGATTACTTTTACCCTAAAATGATAAGGCACTCTTCCAATCCTTTTAATTAATTATCTTGGGGGTATATAATTGAGGTTAACCTTCAGAATTGTGAAAATGTGATAGTAGAAATTAGCGGAATTTCTGTGTAAGTGAAACAAGAGTAAGGTATAAGTTTGGTCAGTTATTTCATAGTAGTATATAAACACCAATAATTAAGGTTCAACTAACAGTTTGACTGGGAAGCAGACTTCACTATAAAAATGTTCTATCTTGGTTCGACGAATAACTAGAGGTTGGATTGTTTTTCCATTGTAGACTAAATCCTTTCCACCAAGAAGCGTTACAACTTATCCATTCTACCCTTCAAGAAAGATCTTGTAAGATTTGAGGATTCAGATTGTGACTGTGGAATTGATTGAGTAACAATGATATCTTGGCTCATTATCCATAGAAGACAAGTGGCGTGAGATTTTTATTATTCCTGAAACCATTTAAAAAAATGTGTAAGTTCTTACTCTATCTCGAAAGGAAATTTTGGAGAAATATTTTAGTGTAAGAATGGTAATCCTTCGTCTCTTCTGAAATTCTACGGTCTATGTCGGCGTAGGTTTATTTCTACACTTAGACATTTTTATCATTTTGTTGTTATTGTTAGAATGAATATATATATATATATATATATATATAACCAGTACCTAGTAATGTAATAATAGACTAGTCCTTGAGGTGTAGGACAGTCGGTGACAGGTGTGTTGTTAAACCACTCAGTGTTGTTAAAAGTCACTGGTTCAAAACCTGCGGGGATAGAAAATCCAACCTTAATGTGCGATCCCCAGGTGATTTTGACGACTTAGATGCCCTTGAGTCGCAGTTTCGCAATCCACAGGTTAATTCCGTAGCACAAAAAAAATGTAATAATAGACTAAAAATTATTATTACACTTATCCACCTAACCGTAAAAAGTAAATATAGTAGGGTAAAATCATGAAGTTGGGTTATATTTTTGTAAAAATGGGGTCTCCAAAATTCCTAGCTTCCTTTTTTCGTCCGAACTACTAGTTCTTTCAGTCGAAAAACATGTTTTTTCCCTCGAACGATTAGACATCAAATCGAACGACACCCTGACGGTTCTAGTTCCCTCGACAGTCATGTATAATACTTTTCAGATGGATTTTTTTGTCCGGTGTACACTTTTCAGCTAAAAACTTTGTTTGACCAAAATATTATTTCAACCGAATAATTTTTTATATATTCCCCATGTTCCGACCATTTTAACGTTTTCCAAACTGTTTAGTCCTATTGGTGGTGGTTGTTGTTGGTGGTGGCTAGTGGTTGTTGTTGTTGCGGGTGGCAACAATTGTCATTGGAGTTGGTTGGTGGTTGTTGGCAGGTGGAATTTGTTGTTTTTTCTGTTGGTATCTCTTATTGTTGCTGGTGGTGTTGGTTGGCGAGGGCTCCAACTACATGTAACTATAATATTTGCTCTTCTTTTATGTAATTTTTTTTTTTAATTATAGTTTTTAATATGGTCAGCCTACCAAATTAGGCATTTCCATGTACATGGACATGTCCGAATATGGGCCTGTCCATGTACATGGACAACGGGCCTATCCATGTACATGGACAAGGCCAAATTTGACCTGTCCATGTACATGGAGAGGGATGAATTTGACCCTGTCCATGAACATGGACATGGCTGAATGCGGTCCTATTAATATTGTGTATTGTCAACTCAACTAGATAAATACATAATAGTGAGTGTTTCAATTATTTGTGGTATTGTTTTGAAATTGTTTTTGTAGTGGTAATAATTTTATAGATAGTTTTATACAATTGTAAATATAAGAGGAATGAAGGAGTATTGCAAAGAGAGGAAATGAAAACCATATTTACAAAAAAGATTATTAATTAATTTAATGAGCTAAAATAATTGATATTTGAGTTTGGTATACAGAGAATTAGGATATGTGTATTGTGATATTTTTCAGGTATGTCCATGTACATGGATAGGGATTTCATCACATGATATCTTTCCATTAGAACTATTTATCACAACTTCACTCATTCCATGAAGTGGACTTCACTTCTTATGAAAACCCCCTACCCTACTATGGGGGCTCATGTGACCTCCCAACCTATGATCAATTTACATAGGAGTTGATGTGGCTCTCAGGTTCCCACTAAACCCTTAGAATTATTTACCATAGGCATTTTCTCCTTTAACTACGTGGAAGTTTGGATTCGTGAGGGTCTTTTTACTCCAGCGAAGTGTTCACGTGACCTCGAGCCAAAAAATGGGGCTTAAAATTTTGAAAGCAGCAAATTCATCACTCTGGAGATTCAAGCTTTGAGATTTCTACCAACACAATGCTTTTAATCCTCTAAACGTCGAACTAGAGAATTCTTGGAGGGATCATGGATCAAGGATCCACACTTCCCAAACAACCAACGACTGTGATCCACTCTGGAACTCTTGGCTTCAGGACCTCTAGCTCCTAAACACCACTAGACTCTCGAATTGCTAAACACTGAAGTGACAGAGGGAAGAGATCCATGATCCAGATGTCCCTGATAATAAGAGACCTGGATTGACTATAGGCTTTGAAGTGGCTCTGAAGTTCCCAATGAACCCTTAGAATTATTTACCATAGGCCTTTTTGCCTCTAACTGCATGGAAATTCAGATTCGTGAGGGCCTTTTTACTCCAGCAGAGTGTTGACATGACCTCAGGCCAAAACCTCAGGCATAAAATTTCTAAAGAATCAAATTCGTCACTACAGAGCTTCAGGCTTCGAAAGTTCTACCAATACAATGCTTCAAATCCTCTAAACATTGAACTAGCGAATTCTTGGAGGGCTCATGGATCAAGGATCCACACTTTCCCAACAACCAATGAATGTGATCCTCTCTGGAACTCTAGGTCCTAAACACCACTAGAATCTCGAATCGTTGAACACCGAAGTGATGGAGGGAAGAGATCTACGGTCCACATGTCCCTCATAATAAATGACCTGGATTGACTTTGGGATTCGGGACTTTGGGCCTTTTCACAGTTGAACACTTTTCACCTGTGATCCTATGGATAGATACACTCTCAAATACGCGATAATCTCAGACACGTGTCCCTAATATCCAACGATCCAGATTTAATCCGAGCTCCGAGATTTCGAGGCTTTTTCCTCCTCCAAAACACACACCTAAAAATTGTCGAAGCAACAAAGTTTGAAGGACTTAAGGGTTATCGTTTGCGCTTCTTACTTGTATCCAATAGTTGTGCAGGGTTCTAACTTCCCAGGAATAGATCTCGTTCGTCCACCTTGGAGAAAATTTATTTCTCTTCCTTAAGCTTCTTTCGCTTGAAGGACTTAGATTTTGGTGCACACCTTGCGCTTCCCTCATGAGATTTTCTCTTGAAAAGACTCAAACCTTTGTGCACACTTTGCGCTCCTCTTACAGTATAGTACTTAGACTATTCTCTCCTTCTGCACTCTTTACATAGGCTTTGCACACTCTTGTGCTATCTCTCCTCTTGAGTTTGTTCAACACTTAACAAAGTGTTGACTCTGTGCACGCTTTGAAATGACCTCCCCTCTGAGATTTTATACTCCAATGAGTATAGGCACACTCCTTATGCTCTATTTGCGTAAACTTACACAATCTCTCCCAAGATATTCGAACCTGTAACGGTTCAATGTCCACACTCCTTGCATGGGCACTATGCACTCCTTTCACTGAGATTTCATAAGAGAAACAATTGAAACTTACATAAACATTAAGGATTCATTCATCAATTCATTTAGATGCACAGACACATAAAACACAAAGACAAATAACACAACATTTACCCAGTTACTAAATGACAAGAATTCTTAGAAATATGAAGGAAATTCTCTTCTTCTATATTCCTTCAACAAATATTTACAAGGCATTCAACAACTTTCAACTTTTTCTTTCAACAATTTCCAACAACCTCTTTTGGGCATAGATTACATTGATTTATACATGAGGGGGCTTCTCAAGCCTTCCCTCCAAACTATTATAGTGATTTCATATCACAATTAAAGGCATCCTACTACTAGGCTTATTGCAATAAATGAATAAATTCACTTTAGATATGAGTCAGTGCTCAAAATGTGTACAATCCTATAGGCATTAAAAGCAAATACAATCCCTTGGAAAACATACAATGGCTATAGCTTCGATATCTTATGGGATCTTTAATTACAATGCTTCAAAAATTTAAAGTGACACACCCTCCTTGGAATCCAAACCAATTAAGTGTGTTGCACTGGATGTTGAGTTGTCTTCCACCTTGACTCATTAAATGATGACAGTGATGCTCTTGCATCAACTTCCCACTTGCAATGATTGTTAGGAAGTCACTTTTACAATTCTGATTATGATTTCTCATGGTGGATTTAATGACCATTTAGCTAAGAAACACTTATGATAATTTTTTCTTTTCTATTATCGTGAGAGAGGTTATCATCTTTAGGATAGCAGGTCTTTCCTTCCTAGGAATTTTTATTTTATTTTTTATATTTACTTTAGTTATACACCACATATTTCACCCACACACTTTATTTTGTTATTTCACTTTCATGGCCCTGTCTATGTACATGGATAGGCCATGCTTAAAATGAAGTTCCATTCAATCATGTCATAAACTTTGTCAAAAATGATCTTGAGGAAGAGAATAGTAATTTAGTAATGAGATTGTCCAAGATGAATTGACCCTAAATAAAACTTGTTTGTTTATATCTTACAATTCTTTTAGGAAATAACTTTTATTCTATTAGTTAGATCATTAGATTGAACCTTATTTTCTACGTTGATAGCGTGATTGGTCTCCATCCACCACCTATTGTGACCTACTTTTCCCCATCTCAAAATATATTGTTTAAACTTACATTACCTACTCACCCATACTGTTCACACTTACAAATTATTTGCACATTTTAGCAATTTGGCTCCAATCTTAGGACATACTTTTATAAAACTAACAACGAATGTTAAAATTTCAATTCATGAAAAGAAGATCTGAACTCAATGATTTAACCTACAAGTGAAACTCAAAATATTATTAAATACCAATAAGACCTTTATGTTTTCTAAAAATAAAACCATAGAAGTATAGATCAGAAGTAGATACACATCATATATGAATTTAATATCAATCCAAATCACGCGTTGTAGAACTGAAAAATACTAATTTTGAAAATAGAAACCAACTAACTTGAAATCTGTAATAATGATTACATAACTTATCATTAACCTCAAAATAATTTTTACAATAATACAAAAGAAGAGAGAAATAATCTTAGAAGGTAGGTTCTCTAAATGGGTGTGTTTTCTCAATTCAACTCGTCTGATAACTAGCCACATGCTCATCTAAAGAAACCAAGTGGTATAAGAATACAAGCAACAAATAAAGAAGATAACAAAATACACTCTTAACTCTCCTAAACTAACACACTGGCTCTAATAGGAAGATTTCCCCACATGAGTGTCTCACTAAAGTTTCATTGACATGCATCAAGTGAATGGGGGTAAATTTGACTTTTCCTCTTTAGATAAGGCATACTTGTGCAAGAGTGAGGCGCACTAGTGGAGTGGATTTTTCCCCTAATTAATTCCACCAATTCATTAAATTCCATTAACTCACTAAGGACTAATCACTAGTCAAAGAGTGAACTTCATTCTAAAAATAGATCTGCTAAACATACATAGTCTAAAAACAGAGAGTCCCAAAAAAATATGAAAATTAGAGATTCCATCAATGGTCTAAAAATAGATGCTCCTAAAACTTTGAAAACCTAATGTTTAGTATATGAAGGAAACCATTAGGGGAACAAGATTAGAGAAATGAAAACTAACAGTCCCTCTCTATGACAAGGATGATTTTAGGGGCTAAACTTCGCTCATGGGCTAACTTTCCATGGTTTTTCCAAAAACGAGATTCCCTGTTTTAAAAATGATTCGCCCAAATTCTATAGGATAAAATTATTTTACCTTAAAAATCACCAAAATTTTATAAAAACTATATAAAATACTTAGAAATTTGAATATTTTTAAAAAAATATCACCAAACATTTATAGTTGACATATGAAGGATTAATAATATTCGCCGAGGTTTCTACATTTTAAAATAAATTTCCATCCTTAAAATCATCCCTGCTCCATGAAGAACATGTTTTCCACCAAACCAAGCTTTTCTATTAGCATCTTGAACTTTCTCTTTGCTTGGGGATTCATCAAAATATCGACCACTTGTGAGTCTATAGGAATGTAATCCAGAATGAATTCTCTCCTCCATACTCTATCTCTTAAAAAATAATATCAGATCTCAATGTGATTTAATTAATCATGGAAGAATGGATTCGCAGAGATCTTAATTCAACTCTAATTATCACAATGAATAATAGTGGGATGCGGTGTGCCAACAATCACCTTTGCCACCAAATTTTGAAGCCAAATTGCTTCACAATTGGATGGATCTAACATGTTGAAGAATTTAGCAGGTGGTTCAAGTGTTAATCACCCAAAAGGGAATAATACTACGAAAAAGGGGCACCTTAGTTCTTAACATCCATAAGTATTGGGAAACCCCTTCCCCTAACAAGGAGTGGTAACTAACCAATATGAGACCCCATCCTCCTCTCATCCTTCTAGTTTTTCCCAAGTAGGAGATCCATCATTCTAGAACATATATAGGAACTAAAAAGTATAGGGTATTTATTCAATTTCAACTACTTATTACTTACCTAAAGGGGATTTCCTCTTCTCAGAGAGATGTGGGATAGAGCCAAGTGCGAGTAGACCCTCTCTTGGTACAAAATACCTTGATTCCCCAGACAGGGAAGGAAAATATTTCAGTTCGATATGTCCATTGAATAGTTAGGTTCATTATATGCTTGGTGGTTCAAGAGACAAGGAATATACCAGGTCTTAGGATATTTCCCCACATTAAGAACCTCACCCCGCTAATGATCAACCCAGAGTAAGTGAATCTCTCCCCTCTCGAGCTGTGAAAAAGTCAATTGCGCCTGCTAGATCTGGACTGGACTAGTGATCCTCGAACTGAATGATATTACTCAACCTTGACCATATCGATCAGAAAAATGGTAACTCTATTAATAATCGAGATATAGTTTCTCATATGGAGAAACTGGATGGATGAAGACCTTTTCACTACTAAGATGGCGAAAACTGTTGGGAAACCCAAGCTACCATACCAATATGTGAGATTTGGACTAGGGAAACAATATTGATTGTTGTGTTCAAGCCATTCCTCCATTGATCTATTGATGTTGGGGGTTGGGAATTTTAATTATGGAATCAATAGGATGGGTTGACTCAATCGATGATGGGGAAACACTATCACCCTCCCACCTAATGGTGGCCTTCCTTCTGTTACAAAATTATTCAATCAATCACCTTGTTCCAGAATCCTTCATCGTTTCAACCCATAGGGATAAGATGCATGGCATCAATGGAATGGTTAGTATTTTCGGTCGGTGGGTCATATTGCACCACCCTTCCTACTCTTTTAATGAATATTAATAAACATTATCATTACTTTATAGTGAAAATAACTCATTTAACTCTTCTTGTCTGTTATATTTCACCAGCCTTCCTACACATACACATCCAAGTAGATACATTGGTATCATAGTAGGTCATAATAGTGTTGATCATGTTGCAATAGCCAATTTCTATTCATTATAAAAATTATGAGCATTCATTTCATAAGAATCATGTTAGATAAATAGAGATGCCTCGACCCTATCCACAAGGACAATGGTTTTGTCTTTGTTTTAAACATTTCATAGAATATTAGATGTAGGACATCATTCAATTTTGTTGAAGTATTTAGGACTAATAAGGGAAAACAACTGGAAGTATTTAACATATTGTTATTTATTAGAGTATATATGTGAGAATAGGTAGTGTTTTTACTATAGATATTTGTAAGCATGCTTTACATCAATATATTTTTTTATTCCTTATATCAAATACAAAATATACCTTTCATTCTTTTCTTGATATAGATATTTTTTCTCTTTGGAAAAATAATGTTGGATTTAAATATTTTTACTTAGAATTGAACTCTAATCATAGATCATAAATATAAATATCCCACCTTTGATTTGGGACAAACTTGGCCTTAGACTCTATAACTTGGAACTTCTTAATAAATTCTTCAATATGCATGTCCCTCTAGAAAAATGCATGAGTTGGATTTCATTTGGCTCATCCGAGTTGAAATTTGATATTTGAGTTAATGCATGTGTAGAAAATCACTAAAATCCCCTTTAAATCTTTTACCAATCCATCTTTCTCCCAAAGTATGAGCTACCCCATCTAGATGCTAGAGTGTCACATTCAAATTATCCTCTTGGTTGTACATGTGTTACACCTTGAACATGAACTTAACTAGGCAACTTCACCACCAAAATTGTGTTGTGATATCTTCATCTAAATATTGTAAGTGGGTCTATCGAAGTTCCATGGTGGTGGAAACAATTGTTCCCTAAAGGTGTGTGGCCCTTTGTTCTGAAAGGGTTTATCTCCCCCTCTTCATATTGAAATATTGGGTTTAGGTATAAATATTCAAGTTCCCTAACTCATTTTCCCTACAAAAAATACTTCATTTCATTTATGAAAGATTCATCTCGCTATTCCTTAGTCACATAATCTTTGGATCTAGTCCTCAACCTTTTTTGTGGTTTCTTAAAATATACTAAGAATGAAAACATAGTAAGAGTGAAAATTGGTTGAGCTCTCAAACCAAATTGCATTGGACCCATAACCAAAGGTGTAGTCATTGTTGCAATTGAAATGGATTGCATCTATGAATCTAAGTAATGGAGGAAGACTCTCCAAGAGGGAAATCCCCTATCAATTTTTAAACAGGGAAAAGACCCTAATAAAACCCTAAATAAAGACTTTGTACCATGATTTCACCGAAAGTTGTAGCATGGTTTCATTACCTCCACACCTCCAAATTGTCATATGTCCATTTCATTGAATCCATCATTGTCTTGTGACTATTTATCTATATCCCACTCACTCTCTCCATAATTAAGAATAAAAGGGTGACAAAAAATAGTGATAAGACAATGGTCGATTAAATGAAGGGGAAGTATGACCTTTTGGAGGTATGGATGTAGTGAAATCACAATACAACTTTTGGGAGGGTAGGAAAGATGTTTCCCATTTTCCACTGGACTGCCTAATGATCTCATATATTGAAGACATAGGTCTCACTTATATGATGGTGGGGGGAGACATTGAGTAAAATATACCCTGTTATGTTTTACTCATTATTCCCCCTACCCCCACCATGGATGATTTTAGGGGATAAATTTCGCTCATGGGCTAATTTTCCATGGTTTTTTCAAAAACGAGATTTGCTATTTTAAAAATGATTCACCCAAATTCTATAGGATACGATTATTTTACCTTAAAAATCGCCAAAAGTTTATAAAAACTATATAAAATCCTTATAAATTTGAATATTTTTACAAAAATATCGCCAAACATTTATAGTTGGCATATGAAGGATTAGTAAGATTCGCCATGATTTCTACATTTTAAAACAAATTTCCATCCTTTAAATCATCCCTAACCCCAACCCCCACTCTCACCTTCATACCCTCATATATGAGGATGCAGGTGAGGGATAACTAGTACACAACATATTAGTTTTTACTCATTATTTCCCTCCAACCCTAGTATCATAATATATTTTACTGATTATTCTTGAAGAGTGGGACACAAGCATTTTCCTATGGTTCGATACACTAAGGATGGTTCTCCTTATCCAAGATATACCACAACAAGTTCACTTTGGTAGGAATCTTAAATAATTTAAATAACTCTTTAATATGAAAAATACTTTAATTTAAATGTTAAGGCTCTCAATTTTCACATGTGTACATTTCACATCATTGGATTTTCTAACTTTTTTAATTAAAAAAACTAAAAACATAAACATTATAAAAAACTTTACACATAGATATAGATTATTTTCTACATGTTACATTTTTTTTTATATTTAAATATTTTCATGTTCATTATATATAGCATCATAGTCACAAATATAGTTGTTAGTTTTTTCAATATATGTCTTTTATGCTTTGAAGTTGTTATAAATGCTTAAATATCTTCAAGTTGTTTTATAAATTATATTTACATTTTATGTTTCTATAACTTATGAAATTTCACATTTATGGATTTTCAAAGGATATATATCGAGGTGAGATGTCGAGACAAGAGTCTCCAAATATGCCTCGCAAACGCTCTAGGCTATCCAATGAAGGAGGAAGAGAAACCCCTTCTTTGTATGAGACATCAAGGACGTCAGAGACCCATATCTCAGCAAGGTAGGTGCAGCTAGTGACCAAAGGAAATCTAGTCAGATGAGGAGATTATCAAATAAATCGTTGAATAGATCATCCAAACAAAGTGCTCAAAATAGTGCTATGGATGAAACTTTCTTATATATGTAATGGTCCTCCCGTTCGTCACGACATCAACCTCTCATAACAAGTGCAATTATTTTATTTTTTGTGTGTGCGTGTGTACAAGGGTAATAAAGACAATATACTTTGCATCACAACATGACGACGATTCATGATGCATGCAACTGTGATGACAACATAAAGATCTAAGATGCACATCAAGCCTCTACAAGCAATGAATGACAATCAACCGACAAAATAAATAAGACTGACTACCCACCCTTCCTACCCTGCAATGGTTAGGACCACCAAGACACATAAGCAATGCTCAAGCCTAGGTTCCCATCGATTTTAACCATTTAAGGTCTCAGGGATGGCGACTGTTCTGAGTAACAAGGAGGTGTCTACATTCCGCCCGACACAAGCAGACTAAGAAAAAAATTTACAACCCAGTACAACATTAATTGAATGAACAACCGCACCCTTAACAGGAAGCACAAGCTAAAAAAATGACTTCGTCAACACCTACCATTTCTCAACGCTAAAGGTCAATTTATGATTTAAATAGGCCTTCAATGTAGACCCAATAACCAGTCTCCAATCTATTGGACAATATTTGCCAACCGAGCTTAACATGAATTACGACTCAATGAGCATGTCTGAGTTAGCAATAGGCGATAATTATATATCCAATTAACATCAATTCACATCTAACTTAACAAGTCTATATTAATCAATGATCACCACTCTAAAATTTACAATTCAACATTATCTATCAACATTAATCAATATCATTACAATTGTCATCAAATTCTGCGAGTTTAAATGAATCGATAAATACCAACACTAGTACATTTGGGTCAAATTCCAACGGTGCATTCGACACAATTGCCACTTTATATTGTCGGGAGAACGACAAACAACGGACCCCCTCAAACGTCGTTTCACATGACGTCTCTTTTCCGATGACATAGATTTCGTCGTTATTGCGATGTTTTGAACGTGGCAAGACCGACGTCTTGAACGTGGCAAGAGAGATGTCTGAAACGTGGCAATAGAGACATATGGAACATGGCAAGACTGACGTCTTGAACATGGCAAGAGTGACGTCTTAAACATGGCAAGAGAGACGTATTAAACATGGCAAGACCAATGTCTTGAAGGTGGAAAGAAAGACATCTAGAACGTGGGAAGAGAGACATCAGGAACGTGGCAAGAGAGACGTATTATACATGGAAATAGAGACATCTTGAACGTGGCAAGACTAACGTCTTGAAGGTGGCAAGAGAGACATCTAGAATGTGGGAAGAGCGACGTTAAGAGGTATCATCTTCGACATGGTTTCTATGGGAGCGACACTCCAAGATGTCGCAATAGCGACCTTCTTGTAGGTATTTAAAAAAAAATACAATATCAGTACTAAGAGGGAAAGGTACATTAACCTTTTCTAAGATACTAGCCATATCAATATTTAAATCTATATCATCGGTCTATATTTAAGAAACTCGGATTTTTTTATTAACAATTTATCCTCTTAGTTTATGTATCCATTA
>JASDQU010754313.1:66612-81737 GCA_032191745.1 Picea mariana | reverse complement strand
AAGACATATAAACATATAAACATTCATGCATAATGAGTCAATTCATATAAACATTCATGCATAACGAGGCAATTCATATAAACATTCATTCATATTAATAGTGATAGTCATCAAAATACAAGTCATAAATTTATACAATCATTTTTTTGTTTTTGTTTTTAAAAAACCACGAGTGGGATATCATCATCCTCATCTGTCAATGTATTTCTTGCGCCTTGTCCTAGTTGTGTTGATTGTGTTTTCATTCCCTCACGTACCATACTTTTGGTACGCCGATGAGAAGGGCATGGAGGAAGCTGCAAATGGGTGTCAACTGCAACAACGAAAATGGTCATATTGATATGCTAAAATATTATGGAAAGAACTATTTCATTATTTTGAATAACATTACAATATTTCTCTTTACTTGTCTGTCTAGTCGTGACAACTGGTGTGTTCATTGCTTGCGTCATTTGTTCCTCTTGTAGTTCACCCTCACGAGAAACATTCTCTTCCATTGAAAGAATAAACTTTATAAGTACACGTCAACAAATAAATATCTATAATCATAATACATACTTCTATTTCTAAAGCATACATACCTGAATAGCTAGTCTACTCCCCGATATCACGTGACATGCGCTCCCCACTATCAATTGGTATTTGTTCATGAGTATCGCTACCCTCATTGTTTTGGTTTCTCTCCTGGTTAAAAAATAAATAAAAAATTAGTTATTGGTGATATAATCAATCATGAATAGATTTGACAAGTATACTAAAATGATGGCCTTATTGATTTTATTTACCTTCATTTGCATAATTGGGGAGATTGGCGTCTGCCTCAAACTTTTTCGATATTCAACCACACTTTGAAAACCAAAATTGAAACCAAGTTTTAGGTCTTTCTCGGTGGTAGGGTATTTGAATGTGTTTCCCTGCAATGCATACCATCATTAAAATTGCTTGTAATAAAACAATTATTTGTTTGCTATTGTTAAATAAATATTCGCCAAAATTAATCATTTAAGCATTATGATTCGTTCTCTTAGTTTTCTGTAGCCACCCTAGCTCAGTTGATGTTGCTTGTGATTTTCCATTATAGACTTTGTTTCTTTGGAGGTGTCGGGGGAAGCCTATGAAAATTTTGAAATATGTTAGATGCCGCAATTTTTATTTAAAACAAAATAAAAATAAAAATAAAAATTGAGAATATTTCACTAAAAATATGACATGTGTCGTACCTTGCTTTACCAGGTCGTGGTTCTTTTCCTTGTCTTTTTAGAAAATTATCTTTTGCATCCTCTATTAGTGCCTTCCAGTCTTTCTCCCAAACCATGGGAGGGCACTCATACTTGAGGTTTTCTTCCAATCTTTGCCTATACTGGGCCCTTGTATATTTCAAACTCTCACCAACTAAATGGGTGACCACTTTTTTGTTGAATGTATTTCCAAACAATTTTACCATATGGATTATCAATTCATGTTTCAAATTTGTATCTTATCCATTCCACCTTGTACGCATGGTGGGGCCAAAAATCTCCAATGCCTTGTCATTCAAGTTCCTATAGAATACATTATTTCCTGCAAAAACATTATGATCATTAATTTAAAATAAGTTCAACATATGTGCTTTTAAATTACATGATAAAAATCAATCAATTAATTAATAAATACATGCAATATTTTGTATCTTTATTGTAACACAACCGTCATCCACTAGAAAGGTGACATCTAGTGATCCCATGGTTTTCACCTATGCTTCTCCAGGATAAGCTTCCTCGCAATCGACACTAGGTTCATCTCCAACATCATGTAGAGTCCCAATGTCTGTATGGCCCTGCTCAGGCATGTCATGCTACTCAAAATCAATATTCTCGTCATTTGATTCAAGGCCAACCTCAGGAGAGTAAAAAATCATCATTGGTATGCTATGTTGACATTGTGGTTGCACTAGAGCATCACTGTTACCAATAATGGTCTCTGTAGGTTGTCCACTCTTGGGTTTTAAAAAATCCCACAAAAGGAATACTTGACTTTATCAGATCATATAAAAAATATAAAACTAAAAATTATAAATGAATATATGTCATAGCTGATAAAATTATTTAAAGATGCCAGTTTCTCCATAACAATGTATTTGAGATTTCATCTCATTAATTCTTGCGTTGGTCTCCTTCATCATGGGTCTTCTACTAATAAAACCAAGTAATTCTATTTTTTCCCTTTTCAGGGCCTTCCTAACAGTTTCCATTGGGTTTGTCGAATACAATATTTCTTCCTCAATCACCTCATCATCAAGATCGAGTGTGGACTACAAACATAAAACAATAAAATTAAGGAAATTAATTTTAACTTTAATGAAATTTAGTTATTGTAATCATATTTAGTTACTATTAACATTTACCTAATGTGACACAACGGGTGACTTTCCACGGTCACCCTGACACAATAAATCGATCAATAAAATTTATGAAAATAATTGTAACATTATTTTTTTTGATATATTGTAATCATATTAACAACTATTATATAATAAAAAAAGATTTTTATTACATGGAAGTTTACCTGTTCGGAGATGCCTCTAGACCTTGTAGGCATCTGGGCATGATCACTTTTCCACAATACAAGAAGCAAGACAATTAATGCAAATGGTTTAGTTAAATGGTATATAGGATAATTAATGAAAAAAAAAATGATAAGAGTGATTGATCAAAGGTTGAGTTAAATGGTAGATAATATATTTACCCCCATAGTAGCATCCCCTCCATCTATTCAATTCAAATTGTAATCTATCAATAACTCTTCACCTGCAACTATTTATTTTGTTGCACATACAAATATACGATTTCCTTCACACCCCTCAAATATCCAATTCGGTTTCTTAGTTTTTGTCCATGGTCGTGTACTATTTATAAAACTCACAATGTTTCCAGAAGATTTTTTCCTTCCATCAATATACATAGTCGTCCCTTTATTTTGATTGTTGTCTACTGGTTGTATATAATTTGCACCAGCTCTATATCTTTGCATACTTTGCGTATAGCGAACCAACATCAACTAATGATTGTATTTGTAGCATGGTCCAACATACTCCATCAATTCAATTATAGTGTCATATTTTACCTTTATGCCATCCATGGAAAATATCCCCAATCCATGTAAGGACGATGGAGCAATGCGATACATCCTCCCATTGATGAAGAAATCTGTGTCCAATTTAGGTATCTCCTTAGGTACCCATGGTTTCACTAGATGTCTATACCTCAAGGGAAAATCAATGTCACCTATGCTCTCATCATCATAATCACATGACCCTCCTTCGACAATAAAAAATTCCATGCGTCTACACAATATTTTCCTTACCTTCTCATCTCTAGTTGATCTAGAAATGTTAGATCTAGTACAATACATCTCGCTTTCAACCTCTCCTAGTATATGTTGATCCTCAATCGAGGAATATAGATCTAACATGTACCTATTTGGTGGTACCTACAGTCAATAAAATGAGAAGATAAGTTAGTGAGCTAAGTATTTTGGAATATTTGACGATTTTTTTCTTGAAATTCATGAAATGTGAACTACATTCAACAAGCATGGTTTAATTAGAATGTAAAGCATTTTGAGATTGATGTCATGTTATTTTATGTCGCCGCTCATGATTTTAATTTCTCATTATTTCTCATAGAGAGATTTTCTCTATATTTAGATGCTATGTTTGAGGATGCTTTAGAGATGTGAAACCAAATTTTCACAAAGCCATTTCTTCATGGTAATGAATTCACATTGGAGAATCTTGATCTCGGGTCAAGAGTGATTGCATAGACTTTCACATTTCTTATTTTTCAATGAATATCTATCTTGGTAAGAAAAATGATTTTCCATTCATTTTGTTAAATTTGGTAGCATCAACAACCATTCTCCAATGAGAGGCTAGATGGGCCACCTTGGGGATAGCTAGGGAGATTTGGAGAATCAACCAGTATTGTAAGGTATTGAAAAAAGCTAGGGGGAGATTACAACCTCTGTGAGTCAAACCAAAAGTCAGGACGAATGAGATGTTGGACATATCGTCATTGATGTATTGTCACTGATGTCAACAACCGATGTCTTTACATTATAATGATGAGTTGGTATGAACAAAGAGATGAAAATCCATGTACAGAAGAACTAACAAATTAAGAGCTCAAGAGGGTTAGAGATTGAAGATCAAAATCTCAAAAGAGATGATGCACATGAAGCTCAGAAGGGAAAGAACAATGCAGAAACATGATCAGGATCGAAATCCCCACAGGACAAACTAGGACTGTTGGATATGCAAGCACAAGATCAAGGGCAGGGATTGATTGTAGAGCATGAATGAAGAGTTAAACTATACATTATTTCCAATCCCACAATTATTCTATATCGTCAGATATCATTGATTCAAAGATCGAAGACTGTGGTTAACTCACCAACAATAGCAGAACTTCAATTGCAGAGTTTGGGAGACGAATTAAACCACACACAAGTTACGGTTTCGCAATCCACATCGACCGTTGGATCAAGTTAAGTGGAAGGATAGGATAAGAAAATACGAAGACCATCTGATATGAAGTCCCAAAGTAAATGAGGACCGTCTAATAAATTTAGAGCGCACCAAGGTAGCATTGGTCAACTTCGGCGCTAACCACTTCAGGAGAAAAGGGTTGAGAATAATTAATATCACCCGAAGGCCGAAATCTCGAAGAAAATGTGAACCGTATGATATGAAGAACACTACGAGATATATCAGAACCGTCAGATCATGTTTAATGGAATGACAGAGTAAGACACAAATGCCCCAAAATAGATGTAAGTCGTCTGATATGAGGAAACACTTCGGAAGATATATTGACCGTCGGATCGAGGAAAGTAGAAGAATAGGATAAGCAAGGCCAAAGGCCCGAAATCCCAAATATTCAAATTCTTGACAGTCGTTGGATCATGTTAAGCCTTTTCAGGTTAAAGAATGACCATTTTATGAATTCAAGTTACTCGAGGTTTACACTTCATGGAATCTCACTTCGGGAAAACTGGGAAGTGGAGAAATTGAATTACCAGAAGTCCCAAAGGTCAAAGTCCTAAAGTGGATATGAGTCGTTCGATCAGTGGAACACTTCGGAAATTATCATGACCATTAGATCATGGAGAAGAACATGTTCCTTATGAAGAGATCTATGTCAGCAAGGACATGTGGCGTAATCAGATGATGACAAGTGTCAAGGTCCCATAAGTACTTTAAGCATACATAAGCCATGAATCTAGGTGACATGTGGAAGCCACTTAGGAACTGCCATGTCAACAAGTGACGTCAACAAGTTATGTCACTCCGGGAGTTTCACCACTAGCAAATGCCCTAAGTCCCGAAGTCTCGAAGGTCGAAGTTCCGAAGTGGAAATGAATCGTCTGATCTGAAGAAAAATATGGGATCATTATCAATTGTTAATCAACCACAGTGGAAGGATAGCGTAAGTGTAAGTGTCATTTGATAGAAAAAGGTCTCCATCAATTTATGACTTATTCAGCAGGTGATCACTTTGGAGGAAATTGGAGCAATGATTATCCGAACCCCCAAACTCCCAAAATAAATGTGAACCGTTCACTCACAGTTAGATTAAGTCATGATCATCAATTTGTTCGAAACCTTTGGACAATATAGGATCATCCAAATAACGGAAGAATGAATGTTGACTGTCTGATTTGTTTTGGTGGAATCTGATTTGGGAGATTTGAAAGGTTGCAAGGGATTGACATCCTGAAGGACGAAGTACCGAAGAACACGGTCTCAGCACTGGACATATGGTGGTTAAAAGGAAAAGGGAGAAAGAAGAGACATTGCTTAAATTAATAATCTCAAGGTTCTACACCTGTGTTCACATGTAAATGGTTTGAAGGAAGCGCCTCTATAGAATTGATTTCTGCAATATTTGCAAAGACATGAAACTAAGTTAAATGAAATCGATCTTGTGATCAATTAATGAAAATCATATTCATTCAATTGAAAAGACTTCTTTTTAATATTGAATAAACAAAACAAACAAGAGTATTGTTAATGAAGAGGTGTGATGGTACAAACAAAGGGACACAATGTTTCATAGTTCACACCAATTGGAAGAGTATATAAATGAGAAAGAGTGGTGAGGAGAAAGTGTATCTGCAGTCTAGATCAGAATATACATTGAAGATCAGAGAGGAGTAGTCAAGACATGTAACCATAAGTTTTTCAAATTCATAAATTAAGGGTGTTTGGGTGGTGCAAGGGAAGGTTGGATCCTGTAGGGGTGTAGGTGCTTCCTTGTCAGTTGTAGCTGACTAAATAGGGGGTTGTAACCTCCTACCATTTGGTGCTGGTGAACAAGAGTGTGGGTGCATTCTGATCAATGAGTGTTGATCTAAAAGGAAGAATATCTTCCTTCTATGTAGCTTGTAAAACAACATTTTGCAGTTAATAGAAAATTGTTTGTGGTTTTCCAAATTGGGTTCCACGATAGAATATTGTGTTCAAATTTTGTTTGCATTGACAAAAGTAAAAATATGATCAAATTATTTCATCATTGATTCACCCCCCCCTAGTGACAGGACCTGATCCTTCACGAGATGCTTTATGATATTGCGAGTCAAGATGTAAGTCTAATGAAAAATCTAGGGGGAACGTACAACCTTTGTGAGCATAGATAGTCTAGTGAAAAAGTCAGGGGGAACACACAACCTCTGTGAGCATAGACAGACTAGTGAAAAAGTCAGGGGGAATATACAACCTCTGTGAGCCTATTCAAGCCTTGTGAGCCATAAGAAAAAGTCAAGGCATCTAGAAGAAGTTAGGTTGAACATAAAATTCCTATGAGCTAGAAACAAGCAATCTTCCTGATATTTCAAATGATGTAAATGTATTGATCTAGTGCGTTGGCGCATGTAACACTATCCACCATGAAGAAATTCGAATTGCCATGTATTAGAGTCAAGTTTCATAAGTTGCATAAAGTTTCATAAGTTGCATAGTTGCATAAATTTGCATAAGTTGCATAAATTGCATAGTTTCATAAGTTTCATAGTTGCATAAAGTTGCATAAGTTGCATGTTGCATAAAGTTGCATACGTTGCATAGTTGCATAAGTTGCATATAGTTGCATAAAGTTGCATACGTTGCATAGTTGCATAAGTTGCATATAGTTGCATAAAGTTGCATAGTTGCATAGTTGCATAAGTTGCATAAGTTGCATAGTTGCATGTTGCATAAAGTTGCATAAGTTGCATAGTTGAATAAAGTTGCATAAAGTTACATAAGTTGCATAAGTTGCATAGTTGCATAAAGTTGCATAAGTTGCATAAAGTTGCATAAGTTGCATAGTTGCATAAGTTGCATAGTTTCATAAGTTGCATGTTGTATAAAGTTGCATAAGTTTCATAGTTGCATAAAGTTGCATAATTGCATAGTTGCAACATACACAACAACAAACCCAATGGTTGTTTTGTATGCCAATTGGCATACAAAACATGCCACAATGGCTTCTGTGTATGCCAATTGGAAAACAAAGTAGGCCCATTGGGCATGTTGTGGATACCACTTGGCATATACAATTGGTCTGTTGTGTATGCCACTTGGCACACATAACATCCATTGTGGATGTTGTCTATGCCAAGTGGCATACATGACAAGCCCAATGGGAATACACAATGGCCATTGGGCCTGTTGTGTATGCCACTTGGCATACACAACAACCATTGGGCCTACTCTATATGCCACTTGGCATACACAAGAGACATTCTAGCTACTATGTATGACAATTGGCATACACAACAGGGCCAATGGGCTTGCTATATATGTCAATTGGTATACACAACATCCATTGTGGCTATTGTGTATGCCAATTGGCATATAGAGCAGGCCCATTGGACCTATTGTGTATGCCACTTGGCATACACAACAACCGTTGTGGGTGTTGTGTATGCCAATTGGAATAGACAATCAGAAAAATGGTTGTTGTGTATGCCAATTGTCAGACACAATGGTTGTTGTGCATCCTATGAGTCAATATGTAAGTCTAATGCAAAATCTAGGAGGAACATACAACCTCTGTGAGCATAGATGGTCTAATGCAAAAGTTAGGGGGGATGTACAACCTATGTGAGCAAAGACATACTAGTGAAAAAGTTAGGGGGGACATACAACCTCTATGAGCCTAGTCAAGCTTTGTGAGCCATGAGAAAAAGTCAAGGCATCTAGAAAATATTAGGTTAAACATAAAATTCTTATGAGCTAGAAACAAACACTCTTCCTGATATTGAAAATGATGTAAATGTATCAATCTAGTGTATTGGCACGTGTAACACTATCCACCCTGAAGAAATTCAAATTTCCATGTATAAGAGTCAAGTTGCATAAGTTGCATAGTTTCATAAAGTTGCAGAAGTTGCATAAATTTGCATAAAGTTGCATAAAGTTGCATAGTTGCATAAAGTTGCATAAAGTTGCATAGTTACATAAGTTGCATATTGCATAAAGTTTCATAAAGTTGCTAAGTTGCATGCTGCATACAATTGCATAAGTTGCATAAGTTGCATAGTTGCATAAAATTTCATAGTTGCATAAAGTTGCATAAAGTTACATAGTTGCATAAGTTGCATGTTGCATAAAGTTGCATAGTTGCATAAGTTGCACGTTGCATAAAGTTGCATTAAGTTGCATTAAGTTGCATAAGTTGCATATTGCATAAAGTTGCATAAGTTGCATAGTTGCATAAAGTTGCATAAGTTGCATAGTTGCATACATTTGCATAAGTTTCATAGTTGCATAAGTTGCATGTTGCATAAAGTTGCATAAAGTTTCATAAAGTTGCATAGTTGCATAAGTTGCGTGTTGCATAAAGTTGCATAAAGTTTCATAAAGTTGCATAGTTGCATAAAGTTGCATAAAGTTTCATAAGTTGCATAGTTTCATAGTTGCATTAAAGTTGCATAAATTTGCATGTTGCATAAAGTTGCATAAGTTGCAGAGTTGAATAAAGTTGCATAAAGTTGCATAGTTGCAACATACACATTAGCAGGCCCAATGGCTGTTGTGTATGCCAACTGGCATACACAACAGACCACAATGCTTGTTGTGTATGCCAATTGGCAAACAAAGCAGGCCCATTGGGCATGTTGTGTATGCCAGTTGGCATACACAACATCCATTATGGTTGTTGTGTATGCCACGTGGCATACACAACATCCATTGTAGTTATTGTGTATGCCAAGTGGTATACACAATAAGCCCAATGGACATACACAATGACCATTGGCCCTGTTGTGTATGCCACTTGGAATACACAACAACCATTGGGCCTGCTATGTATGCCACTTGGCATACACAACAACCATTGTGGCTATTGTGTATGCCAATTGGTATACACAACAGGCCCAATGGGCTTGCTATATATGCCAATTTGCATACACAACATCCATTGTGGCTATTGTGTATGCCAATTGTCATATAGAGCAAGCCCATTGGACCTATTGTGTATGATAATTGGCATACACAATAGGCCCAATGGCTATTGTGTATGCCCATTGGGCCTGCTGTGTATGCCACTTGGCATACACAACAACTATTGTGGGTGTTGTGTATGCCAATTGACATACAAAACATGCACAATGGTTGTTGTGTATTCCAATTGGAATACACAACAAGCCTCCTTTCTACTCCCTTTTCGATACTTTTCCTAATCAACATGTCTTTTGGTTTTATCAAGACTGCCTAGTGAAATGTAACCTCTTTATCAAGACTACTTAGTGAGATGGAAGGGATTCAAGGAAAAGATCCATCTACCAAAGGATTTCCCTCTAAAAGGATCAACAACAATCACCAAAGACGATGATCATTAAATGACAGTGCTATCTTGAGAGACGACTCTTTCTTGAGTAACTCTTGGGGCTTACAAAAACTTAGTACAACTTACAGGGAATTTCACTAGTCAAAGGAGCTAAAGAAATAAATTGTTCGCATTTTGTTGATGATACCTTAGTCATGTGGAGAACATCAACAAAAATAGTTGAGATATTTAAGCTAGTGTTGGATTAATTCATGAATGTGTTAGGCAGTCATATTAACAAAGGAAAAGGTCACATGTATGGTTGGAACACCTCTCCCCAACAACTGCAATACATAACTAGAATCTTAGAGTTCCCTTGTCTTCTAAATTGGATAGCATTTGAATACATGGGATTAACTTTGAGAAATCCAAAAGCAGTGGATTGGAAACACATAGTCTAAAAAATCAAGAGAAGAATTCAACAATGGGGCTTCAAGTGGGTAAATCTAACCAAAAGAGTGGTTTTCATTATATTAGTCTTATCGTCCTTACCAATTTGTCAATGATAAGATATGCTAGTTCCAATTGGGATAACACAACAAATTAGGAGAGATATCCAAAATTTCCTCTAGAAAGGAGGGGAAGACCAACACCAAGAAGTCCATCTAATCAATAGGAGTATAGTGAGGGTTACTAAGGAGAACATAGGGTGGAATACTAAAGATCCCTTGCTCATGAATCTATAATTAGGGGAAAAAATATTATGGAGATTGGTGTTTTGAAAAAATGAAGGGTGGAAGACAAGCTATAATTCATTATAACCATGCTTAATGTTTAACCTTTATCCACTATAAGCCCCAATGCCAAAACCCCTCAACCTTATCACCATTTTTTCTTATAACATAGAATGCATGCTATGTAACCCACATATAACCCATATTATTTCAATCTTGTATTCCATATAAACCCCAAAAAACTAACCCATTAAACCCCCAATTGCTAACATATATCGACATGAGTGATTGTGTAACTCATCTCTCTTATCTATATTGGAGTTGTGCTCCACACTCACATTGTTTCACATGGCGTACTTATGATTTCTTATGATATTATAAGGTTTTGGTTCAGAACAATATCCTCTTGCCAATTATCCATTTGAGTGACCTTCTTTCCCAATTGCATTAGTCGAACTCTACTCTTGTCTCAATATGCCATAATAGTAATGAGGGAGCCTTCACATTCAATGAATCAATTCTTTAGCAATGGCAACAATTTTGTGGATGCCTCAAAGTTTTTTTTTTCCAATTATGCTATCCTTCAATCAAACATCTAGACTTGTTCCTTCACATGTCAATTCTCCTCTTGTAGCTACACATTACAATCCCTTGAGTCTTCCAACCTTTATCTCATTACTTCTTTACCCATGATGGGTTAACTTTATCCTCAAAGTTTTGACAGCTATATCAGAGTCAAGGATTCAACTTCTTCGACATCAATACATTTGTAAACATGGGATTTATAGCCTATACATCTCACCAACATAGATCCTCTATGGAATTGAAATTTTGTCTCTGCTCCTTGTATGATGTTGAATTCTTTATCTTCAAAATTGATTTCAAGGCTTCTATTCTCAATGCAATTATAAGTGCAAACTTCTCTTTCAAGTTTTTTACTCACTATTGTTTATTGGACACATAGGATGGTTTTGTTTTTGGTGTTTATAATTCCAAGGAAATTACCAATTAGCTCTTCATACATGAATGATTGTGGCTCAAGGGTGCTACATTATTGCGAAACCCCATAGAACATAAATATATGCTATGAGAATTCAATATGCATACACACAAAAAGAAAGTATATCCACTTTTATGTGAACATGACTTGGACAATGTGAAAACATATTTATTAATCCACTAACCAAAGGGATGCCAATTGGTCTTCAATGGACTCTTGACTCAATCTAAAATATGCCAATTGGTCTTAAATGTGGTGTCTACTAGGTAAGGGATTTTGTATTAGAGAAAATAGGGGTAGGTTGGGTTTTTGAATTGAAAGTTCATTCTCATCTAGAATATCCATCTGTAACACAAGACCTACATCCCTCTTCTACCATTGTTAGTGCATCTAACTCCATAACCCAAGTTGTGGATGAGAATAATTCCCCAATCCATAGGCTACACTACATAACATACTTTTTTGACTTGGGTGCTAAAACTAAGAGGTGTCTATTCACCAAAAGACTTACAAATTGACTCTACTAAAATTTCAATAATAATTTGAGGTGATTTTACTAATAGTGATCAACCTACAATAAGACTTTGATATAGTTTCATTGGTAAACCATCACACAACCAAGTATTATAGTATAGTTCTTAGATTATTTTGGTGCACATGAAGTTTGTTGAAATTTATTTTGGTGCACATGGAGTTTGTTGAAATTTATGACACAATTTTGGGAAAATATTTTTGTTGGGTTAATTATCCTTATGAGGTTCATTGACCTATTATAGGATGAGCCCCAACTATCCATGAATGAGGGGGTAATCATTGAATAAGGCATGGCATAAATGCCCATTGAAGTGGAAATGGAAATGAAACCCATAAATGGAAATGAAACAAAAATGAAACCCATTGAAGTGGAAATGAAACTAAGATTTGGCCTTTGGTCTTTCCTTTGGAACTTTGGTCTTTCCTCTTCTTTGAAGGTAAAAAAATCAATTGTGTTAATGGACTTTTGGTTTCTAATGCATGAAATATTTTTGAGCAAAATATTTGTAAATATTTCTATACTCTTCCATGGTCAGCCTTGATGATAAATGAAGTCAATTGAATCATGTTGTCTCAAGAATATATATCTTGTTAGAATATGAAGGATTGTGCTTGTTTTAACATTGAAAATACCCTTGTCACCCAACCATAGGCCGAAGACACCCTCCGAGCACTTTGACCTTGACAGAGAAGAATACTGATAGCAATCAATAGCCAAGCAAGGCTAATGCACCAAGCAAGAATAGAAACCAAAGCTGATCATATAGTCCCACCCAAAAACTGGCACAACACCTTCTCCAGAAACTTGCACACAAAACTGCCAACTACAGTGCACAGAACTGGCTCTCTGCAATTCTGAGAATGTGAATAATGAGAACTGGCACCCTGTATTTATAGTGGTTTTGGCAGACTTACTGGGGCCGACTTCTCCTTTTGGGTACTAATTAATTCATATTAATTATATTTCTGCAGCTGGCATCTCCTCTAGGGTTTCCTTTACTTCTTTGCTTCCTTCCGGAATATTCTAATCTCGTCATAGGTCACAATAGAGGTTCATACCTCCTAAAGCTACCATAATATTAACACTCCATCCTATCTAGGGAGGTATGGTCTTGGGCACAAATAGACCATTCAATCGGTAGTATCACGAGCACCATCATTATTATCCAACTGGATAATATCCTATGACAACTGGTACAATATCAATTGATAGAACACACCTATGTTTATCCATAGTAGTATGCAACTACTCAAACCGTGACACATAGTCACAAACAATGGAACAAATCCACCACAGTAGTATATCTCTATTGTTTGGAGACATGTAGTGTCCATAACAATCATCTGATGCCAACCTCCACAGAAAAATATTGTTAATATAGAATGAATCATCTGGGCCAATCTTTCACTCATGTCTATGAGATATGAAAGAATATTTGCACTCAGATTAGAACAATGAGATATCTGAACTATTCTTCTCAAGCAAGGAAGAATAATTGTCATTTCTTCTAAACCTGAACGATTCCCCACTCTGGGCCATTCTTCCTACACTAATCAAAGTGCACCCTGGAGAGAATGTATAAACCCTAAGGAATGCCTGTCCATGATTGTTGAGCCTGGACCATTCCCCGCCCTGGGCCATTCCTCCTACACTAATCAAAGTGCACCCTGGGTAGAATGTATAAACCCTAAGGAATGACTGTCGGGACCAGTTCCTCTGTTAACCACAAGAGGAAAATAATGTCCTGTATTAACCTCCAAAATGGACCATTCCTCATGTTAACCACAATGAGAAATTGCTGTCTGGTGAGGCGGGCCAATCTTCTTGAGTAACCCTCAAGAAGAGAGACTGACCTAGACTACTCCCCATGTTAACCACAATGGGAAGTCATTGTCTATGATACATCAACAATATGGACCATTTCCCATTTTAACCACAATAGGAAATTGTTGTCCGTCAGAAATCTCAATCCACTTTCCGAACAGGAAAGAATCTGTCCAATCTGGACTATTTTTCAATCACAAAGATAAATGTTTCAATAATATTTTTCAATAATATTTTTAAGTGCTCCCTCCTAACCTAGAGAGTCTTCCCTTTCAGCTAAGGGAGTTTTTTCCATGATCCCCATCTTCTCTCAGAAATATGCAAACTTTATTCTGGATAGAGGTTTTGTCAGAATGTCTATTGTCTGCTCGTCAATGGGGATATACTCGAGCTTTACCTCTCCTTCCTGGACTTTATCTCGAATAAAGTAGTATTTGATCTCAATGTGTTTCGACCTTTCATGAAACACATGATGCTCTGATAATCTTATACAACTTTGATTATCATAATGTATTATGGTTTATTCTGGAATTTGATCAAATAAGTTGGAGATTAACTTCCTTAACCATATTGCTTCAGTGCATGCTTCACATGCTGCGATATACTATGCTTTTGTTGTGCTGAGTGCGAAATATTTATGTTTCCTGCTGCCCCAAGATATAATAGCGGAGCCCAAGCTGAAACACATACCTGAAGTGCTCTTTCTGTCTTCTGCACTTCCTGCCCAATCTGAGTCTGTGAATCCATGAAGCTATATATTGCTGCATGCGGTATATCTCAAACCATAGTTTATTGTTCCACAAATATATATTAATACATGCTTTGCAATTATCCAATGCTCATGTCTTGGTTCCACCTGGAACTGGCTTAGCGTATTCATGACAAAGCAAATGTCTGGTCGAGTATTTATCAAATACATCAATGACCCAATTAGTTGTCTATATAGAGATGGATCTACTGGATCAAAATATGGAACTTTCACTTTTCTTATATCCGCATTCATAGGAGTGTCCATAGACTTACAATCCATCATTCCAAATTTCTGAAGGATCTTTATTGTGTACTTTCCTTATCCAAGGAATACTTCACCATGCTTCTGCCATACCTCTAGTCCCAAGTAATAATGCATGAGACCTAGATCTTTCATATCAAATTCAGAAGCTAATTCCTTCTTGCATTGGATAATGAGAGACTCTTCACTTGTTATGAATAGATCGTCAACATATAGTAGTAGGATTACAGGT
>JASDQU010754313.1:31404-41595 GCA_032191745.1 Picea mariana | reverse complement strand
AGGGGTTCGCTCAGTTATTGGTTTCTTCCAATCAGTGACACCTATGAAAAAAATGAAGGTTATTGTATATGGGCTTGTCTGGAGCAAAAACCTCCTTCCGTTTCTCAAATTTCGTCTCCACCTCGCCGAAACAGCTCCTGCAAAATCAAGACTGTAACAGGAAAAACCAAAAATCCAAAAAATGAGGCTGAAAGACAGCTTCGATTCTCCCAACTGGTGGCACCTTTGCAAAATCTGGAAGACTTTTTGTTCTTCAGCCCGTGCTGAACAAAAACCTCTCTTGGTTTTTTAAAATCTGTCTTCGTTTGCCCAGAATCTGCTTCGAAAGACAACATGTTGAACAGGCAAAAATGGGCGGTTTTTATAAAAAAAATTGGGGAAAACGGTTTTTTGGGAAAAGGTGGTATTTCGGACCCCCCGTGAGGTGGTAAGTGGTTTTACGGGGGGGGTCCACTGGATTGTGGAGTTGACAAGTGTCCGGGGGTGGTTTCATGAAACAACTTCATTATGGACCCCCCCACGCCCCCCTCTCGTTAAACTTTGGATGGGAAGGGGGGGTCCGGAATTATTTATGGACGTGGATTTGTTTTATTTGGGGATGTGTGTGTGAAGTTGCGGGTGTTAATGTGTTTGACTTTTGATTTTTTTTTTTTGTATTTACGTTTTTACTATGTGTTGTTTATTGTTTTATTTAATGCATGTTTTTATTAATATTTTATTTGTTTTTTGTTTATATTTGTTTGTTTACGTTTTGTTCTGTTATTTGTTTTTAATGTTTATAATATGTTTTTTATTTAATTTGTTTTAATTTTTAAGTTTGGTTTATTTTAATTTTATTTTGTTTTAATATTTTTGTTATGGTTTATATGTTTTTTATTAAATATTTTGATATATGTTTTATTTAAATTAATAAACACTAACCTAATTACTAATGTAAAAACTAACTTAATTATTTATTAATTAATTAATTAATAACTAGTCTAACATATTTTAATTAAACTAACTATACTAGTTTTATTACTAACATTATTAATTTATTGTTCTTTTTGTTTATCCTAAGTTTGGTTTATGCAGGGATGAGTAGCAGGTGAGACGTACTCAATGGGTCAGAAGAACAAGGGAGTGAGGGTGCAACGATGGATGAAGGATGCATCAGGGTGATGGAGGATCAGGTGAAATGGATGGAGGGGGAAACAGAAACAACCAAGAGACCAACAAGCCAGGAACTTCATCACGAGGGTGATACCAAATAGAAACTGAAGAAACGAGTTACCTATAATTATAGGACCCCAACAGGGTGGAAGAAGCAAGGAAAAAATGGAAGCAAGATCAAGAGGTAGGAAAGATCATTCAACAACTACAAGAGAACCTCAGTCCATTAGATAATTTTGTATGGAAGAATGATTTGCTATGGTATAATGATCGTCTATAATTATGTAAGAATTTCCAACAAAAATAGAAGGTCCTTCTGGAATTGCACACTTCTCTTATAGGAGGACATTCGGGATTCTTGAAAACGTACCACAAGATCAAGAAGGATTTTTTTGGGAAGGTCTTAATGTGTGGTCTACCAACAGAATAAGGGAGATGTAATACCCCAGGTTGATCCCCAGTTGTAGTTGTATAAATGTTTATAGGCTAGTGATCTAGGATATTATTGGCCAGAGTGCCTATGTGATTATTAGGTCGGAGAGCCTAGATGCTAAAAGGCTAGAGAACCTATTATTGTAACATGTAATCATTCATACTATTAATAAAAATACATCACTGCTGCAAACCAACCAAACAAATGAGTATGGGGGGCCAAACTCCACTAGAAAGGGGAAGGGGGGCTAAGAGTCGAGGAAAAAGGGATAAGCTAAGGGGGTTTAAACCTAAAGGAATATTATCCAAAGCTATGGATATAAAATATATCATAAGTTCTAAAGTGGAGGAACGTACTCCATGTGGGCCCAAGATAGTTCCCAACATGACAAGTGTCAAGTTGGGAACATGCATACATAATTGGGGAAAATAGTGTAATTAATTCATCATTCATTCACTCATTATGTCAGTATCCTCTCCTACCATCCGTGCACTACGACTGTCATCTCCCTACCTGTACATGGGAGTTGTTTCTAGCCAGTGACCTGGTATTTTGAGCTGAAGAGGAGGGTTGTCAGGCTCGTGTGTGATTGAAGAAACGAGTTGTCGGGCCTGTGAGCATTCTCTCTAGGGGAGAGAAATGTTGGAAATTGTATTCCCAAGGTGCCAAGCTACAACTACATGGCTCTAAGACCTCATGTTCGGCCTGTTTATAAAGCCCGGGAAGGGAAGTGGGGCAGTCGAAGGATTGTTGAGCAGAGAAGGGGTACACTTCCTAGGGTGGGGCATGCATGTGGGGAATGAGAGATTGTAGTTTGTCTACCATAGTTGGCACCTTAGTATGAGCATTTGGTTGTAGACAGACCTTAGCTTGGCTTAGGGTTCTTTTACCCTGGTGGAGTTTTAACCCCAGCGCGGGGGTGACCCACTATTGAGAGTAATGAGCAGTGTGGTTTATGGTTGGGAGGAACATGGAAGGTTTGCATGCAATTGGTGTTTTATTCATAAGATAAGTGTATTTTGTGTACTCGTTTTAATTACTGTGTGTAATTATGAGTTTTTGTTATGAAATATTTGTTATAATCGTGTTTATGAATTATTATTATTAGCTTGCATAACTATGTTCATATGCAGAACTTTATTTATTAAATTTATTGGTATCAGAGGTCAAAATTTCGTATGGCATTGCCCAGTAGGGAGCTGGGGATATTACAAAGTGGTATCAGAGCTCCAATTTTCAACACTAAGCCTGCATGGGTCGATTAACAGAGCGCAGAATTGGAATTTGTAGAGTATGCAGGCAAAACTTTTGACAGAATGTCGAAAGGGGATGTCTGCAACTTGTTTGCCGAAATTACAACAGTGAAATTGGGAAAATTTTCACAAATAATTTGAGGGGATTTATTGAGGGATTGAAAATCCCCAAATCTTAATTGTAACCTGAGAAAATTTGGGCCTATAGATGGTCGAATTTCGAAATTACAAAGGCATTTATGGCAGAATTAGTAAAAATCCCCAGTTCCGGAAAGGAATTAGAGAGGAACTCGTACCCAAAACGGTTAATCATCCATGTGTGGATGTATTATGTTGTCTACAGGGGAAATTTGGTTGTAAGAAAGCTTATTAAAAAGTTTCAATGGTACCAAAGGAGGAAATTATGAATTGGTGTGAAATTGAGCAAAGGCCCCAAATTTTTACATTTAAATTTGTGGAGAAATTTGACATGGGAAGTTCAAATTTCATGTGCAGAGGTCGAGTCGACGTGCACAAGGTCGAAATTGTTCATATCAATTTGATTGCAGAGCTTCAATGGCTGCCACAGGAAGAATTGCAAAATTAGGCGTTTTTGTGCATTTTGAAAAAAAAAATAGGAAAATTGGCAAATTGGAAAAAAAAGGAATTTTTTCGTATATTAATGTCAGCATGACGTGGGAGCCACATGTTAGCTAATGTGGCAAAGTCGTGACACGTACCACCATGGGGGCATGTGAGTTGGTTCCCACAATGGTAGTTTTTCATACCGAATGGAACCCCAAGTCCAGGACATGTGTTAACCCCATGTTAATTGTGGGGGATCCTCGATGGTTATGTTAACCACAGGCAGGGGGGCGCAATGCATCGATGTGTGCCACGACATCAAGGTCGAAACCATGGTTAGGTTTTGTGACCCCTCCCACCTTTGTTAACGGTTGGTACGTCGAGGGGTCTGCAATGCGACGATGATCGTTGATCATCGTTGACACCCCACGATCCTTTGTTGTTCGATTAAAATAACGTGCAATTTCACATGTGCATGGAGAATGGGCATGGGATGGGACCCTCCCATCCCTGTGATTCAATGAAAAGGTGCCACATGGAAACCAAGGACCTGTGGGTCCCGAAAAATGGAATAATGTGTGCACCAATGGAAGAAAGAGATGAAGGAGAAGGAAGAAGGAGGTAAGGGCTAACAAGGCAAGGCCATGGTGGCTGGAGGATGACAGGACACCATCCCAAAGTGCCAAGTGGACTTGCATTCGAGTTAGCTTAAGTCAGATAAATTTCGTAAATATGAATACAATTTACCAAGAAATTAAGGTGTTTTCTAGGTCATATTTTTTAAGGCCATTTTTTTAGGCTTAAACAACATTTTCGGGAAATCAAAATTGTATGAAATTATATGTCCTTCAAGGACATAGATTTGTTTCATATTAAGTAATATAACTCAAAGAGAGCTTTCTAACAGTGTCAACCATTTGTCAAACGGAGCTAGTATGAAGAAGTTACAAGCCAAATAGTGTAGGGTAAATTTAAGACCCAATTAACTTCTAAGGGCCATAACTTCTTGCTCCAAAATAAGATTAGGGCATAGGATCAGTCTACGAAAATCTCTTGAGTCATAAAATACATCCATGGAGTCAAAATAGAATTTTGGACGTATTAAAATGCACAGGAGGACTTAGAAGATACCTATAGCTCTCTACGATAAAAAGGTAGATTGGTCGTAAACTTCAACAGGTTGTATCTAGCAGCATGTAGCTCAGGTAAAGATGAAACTTGGCCAGGATGTTCAAAATAAGGTCATGTGGAAACCCAGTTGGGGTCGAGCCAAAAATCCAAAGGACAAGGTGCAAGGATGCATGGGAACAGTTAAACAAATTGCACATGGTTGAGGGATGTGTTGAAGGAATATGTGGGTAATAATCAAATGATTGTAACTCTTTGTTCATAACTCATAATTGAGAAAGAGAGTAGCCATTGGAAATTTATCGAATAGAAGGATTCAGTGATACACCCATGACTTTGAATTGAGCAACACAAATTTCAAGAAGATAGAAAGAGATTTTTTGGTGCTTTTAAGGAGGACAAAAGTATGCATATGTTCCAAAATTACATATTTTCGTTTCTAGCTAACAAATGTTGTTAGTTACAAATAGAACAGAGCAAATGCAAGTGATTCCTACAGATAGGAGACAACATAATGGAGATAGTCTTCAAAATGAGAATTTGGTTTCTTTAAGAAGTTGTTGGGCCAAATATTTGGGTTCAATGAGCAACATGGAAGACCCTTAATGAAATTCTTGTTTGAGGGAAGAATTTTAGATGACAATGGTGCATATCAGATGTGGATGTTAGGTAGGAAAGCTATTTGTAATACATGATAATGCATGTACAACAAACTCACAGGGGGACTACAAGCATGGGAATATGGAAGGATGGTTTTATAGAGTATGAAAGAGTTTGGATCTGGTCTCAATAATGAACAGAGACACTTGAGGATAGAATGTTATGTCAAGAATATCTCACAAAAAGATCAAAAGCCATGAATGAATAATGTGGAGATTTGAATCCAGGTACAACCATGAAGACTTGGGAATACAAGAAGATAAAATTTATGTGTAAAGAAATTCACTACAAGCTAATCAAAGTGCTCAAGGGAATCAAGGTGAAAAAGAATATCATTTAAGTGGAGGAAGTAGTGAAAGTTTATTCACTCTAAAGGAAGCCAATGTAAAGATAAAGAAATTACTTTGTGGGCATAGTTGTTCCAAAGGCGTTGGTGTGTCCAGATGCTAAGAATTCTGGTAAAGAGAGACTTAGTGTAAACACGAAGATAAGGTGCATTATCTTCAGAGACCCAATAAACYGTTCTGCAGCTATACTTCCATTATTGTTGTCACAATAGTGCAGTGGAAGCATGGTATGAATGTTGGAACTTCGAGGGTGAATTCATGAAGGAGCATGCACGCCAAAGAGCATATTATGTGTAGAGTAATCTAAAGGGATGAATTTAAACTTAAAGGAGGATTTTTTTTCCATAAAGAGAAGAAGGATTCTAGGATTGATCATAATCCTTGAACATCTTGGAATGATGGAAGAAAAGGTACCACTAGGTGGATACCAAGTATTTCATAGTCTTTTGCAACACTCAAGAACTGTGGAAACAATAAAAAGAAGATTGTTGATGCATATAAAGAATGTTGGGTACATTCCAAAGGTGTTGAATGCATTGCCAAAGTAGATCGAGATGACAAGTCAAAGGGAATCAAGCATGGAGGTGATTTCCTGAAGAGAAATCAATAAGGGATCATAAAGAAGAAAATGGTTCTATGCTTTTTGTGGATGCAAAAGAAACAAAATCCGAGGAGAACCCATCTCAAGTGGAAAAGATCCATTAGTGATATTCTAGGATATTGGAAATATCATTGGAATTATGATGGAAATTAAAGGCAATGCTAACTACTTCCAATTAATTTCTAGGAAGTTGGAAAAGGAACATTTGGGTAACATTGCAACATGTTGGAAATTGACTATGCAAATCAAGTTGTACGTTAGGTGGTTAAGAAAAGAAAAGGGAATGGTGCAAGAAACCACAAGAGCTAAAGTGTTCAGAGAGGGAAAGTTGAATAAATTCATTCCAGAAAAACAAATGGATGTTTAAGATCCAAAGTCAATAAGAGAGCATGGATAGTTATGTATTTTGGCCATGTATGTGTTTGTTCAGAGGGATGCAAAAAATGATGAATGTTAAAATTTAATGTCAGCATAGTATGTGGCTAGAAAAGAAAAGGTAGCCAAGAGTGGATTGGATAGAAAAGTGCTCAGAGAAGAAACAATCATGTGCAATGACTATAGTGAGAATTGAGGATGGCCAGTAACAACAAAGAAAGCGGTACATGATGGAAAAGGTTGCTACAATTGTTGTAGCAACAATTGTGCAATGGCATGTTGGACAGCCATATATAGTACAGAAAATTGAAATGCATATGCATTCTGAGCATGTTAATGATGCATTTTTAGTACATATAAGAAAGAGGGAGTTTATTGCATGGTTGCAAGTGTTACTGGTAATATTACTGCATATGGAAGTCATCCATATAAAGGAAGAAATGGGAAGTTGAAGTGTTGATTAAGAGGTTGGTGAAGGAGGCATGGGAGCTCTTAGTGCTACCAACTAATCAGGTAGCATCAAATTTATTTAAAAGCATCTATGCATGTATGAATTTTATGTATTTATGTTGAATAGTTGTTGAAGGGAATTTAGGTAAGAATTCTCTCGACGAGAGTTTATTTTATAAAATGACATTATTGTATAATTTGAATGCATTAATGGAAATAAGATACCCCTAAGTGTGGTAAAGGTTGAAGGCCTTTGATAATCATAAAAGTTGTTAGTTTTTGAATGCATACATGTCATATAATAGCATGTCATGAATTTGTTGGTTATGGGTTAATAATTAAAGCAATAAAACTGTTATAGGAATGAATGCCAGTAAATCTAGTCATGTATGAGGCCATGACATGGTTGGATATGGAAAGGCTATAGTGCCACACAAGTATCCAAGGAAATTTCATATTTATAGCTAATGTTTGGACTGCAATATTTTTGCTAACACTAAAGCACACCATAGAATTTTATTCTTGGTATAGTGTTTGAGTTGAAAAGGAAGGCATCCAAATGATTGAGCAAGCAAACCAAAGTGTATGGATGATGTGTCTAGGCATAGGCCAGACCTTCCAAATAACCATGGTGAGATACATGACTTAGATAAATGTAATTATGAAATCAATGCAAGGGTGCATTGAATAGATATGCATAAAGAGTTGCACTCATGCATAATTTGTGTAAGTGGTAGAGTCACACTCATACATGATTGAGTTGTTTATGCTTGAATACATTTGTTGAGTGCATTTTGGTGAATATATGCATGTATGGCATTTAATAGAAATTAGTATGCTAACAGTTGAATTGATACACTTATTACTAACTCTTTGAGTTGAGAACATTTCAGAAGTTGTTAAATATTGCAACAAGAGAGTTGCAAGTTAAAGTAATCACATGAAAATGGACTACAGGAAACCTCTAATCAGGAAACAGAGTAACAATGGATAGAGAAGGAAATCTTAGTTTTTGATAAACATGTTCAGGGAATGACAAGTTCACCACAATTAATAAATGGAATGATAGAAGTGATTGAATTGTTAAGCATGAAGAATTCTGAGATCACTTTGTGAATTTTTGTAGCTATTGCAATAAACGTATATTGTACAGGAAATACTAATAATTTTTTTGGCTGAATGCAAGATGGAAGTATTGCAGGAAAATTCGTCTCAAGTATGGTGTTGTTGGAAGCCATGATAAAGATTGATGTTTTCTACTACAACAACCAAGAAAATATGGGATGGAAATCTCAGGCTTGGGAAAAATTTTGAATTTCCTTATAAAACAAATTTTAATTTCTAAATGAAATTGTTATGATATTATCTCATGTTGATTGTATATGTGTGATACATATGAGATGATGGTTATTGAAGATGGAATGCTTGTGAAGAAAGCCTATTGTTGGGAGACTAAAGTCCTATGATTTCCAAAAATACAGATCCTTAGTGGGGTTCTGGAGATGAGTTGGTGCTCTCCTTGTGTGTGAAAGCCTTGGCAAGATGGATCATTGAAGGACTGTGCAACAGTGAAAGGATGTCTGAGCCTGGAAGGGTGAGTGCAACAAGGAAGAGGCAGCTCAAGAATGCTACAGTGGATTGAACTCTTCCCTAAAGTAACTCTGTGGAATATAGCAAAGGACCTCCAGTTGAAGTATGAATACATGAATCTAGTGCTTGAAAAGAAGAACACCCGAAGGATAACAAACTTCAATAGCAAAGGGATGGAGATTTTTGAAGAATTTGGAATGCACATTGTATATAATGCACTGAGGACAATGCATAAATAAGGGGGAAGGGAATGTAATACCCCAGGTTGATCCCCAATTGTAATTGTACAAATGTTTATAGGCTAGTGAACCATGATATTATAGGCCAGCGTACCTATGTGATTATTAAGCCAGAGAGCCTAGATGCTAAAAGGCCAAAGAACCTATTATTGTAACATGTAATCATTCATACTATTAATAAAAATACATCATTGTTGCAGACCAACCAGACAAAAGAGTATGGGGGGCTAAACTCCACTAGAAAGGGGAAGGGGGGCTAAGAGTCTAGGAAAAAGGGCTAAGCTATGGGGGCTTAAGCCCAAAGGAATATTATATTAATATTCCTAAAAGACTAAAATCTAAAGCTATGGATACAAATATATCCTATGTTCTAAAGTGGGGGAACGTACCCCGTGTGAGCCCATGTTCATTCCCAACATGACAAGTGTCAAGTTAGAAACATGCATACATAATTGGGGAAAATAGTGTAATTACTTCATCATTCATTCGCTCATTATGCCATTATCTTCTCCTACCATCCATACACTACGGCTGCCATCTCCATATCCGTACACGGGAGTTGTTTCTAGCCAGTGACATGGTATTTTGAGTTGAAGAGGCGGGTTGTCAGGCCCATGTGTTATTGAAGAGGAGGGTTGTCAAGCCCGTGTGTGATTGAAGAAGCGGGTTCTCAGGCTCATGAACATTCTCTCCAGGGGAGAGAACTATTGGGAATTGTATTCCCAAGGTGCCAAGTTTCAGCTACAGGGCTCTGAGACTTCTTTTCTGGCATGTTGTTGAAGCCCTGGAAGGGAAGTGGAGAAGTCGAAGGACTATTGAAAAGAGAAGGGGCACACTTTCTGGGGTGGGACATGTTAGAATATAGAAGATGGTGTGCTCGTTTTACCATTGACGATACCTTCGTCACCCAACCATAGGCCGAAGCCTCCCTCCGAGCACCTTAACCTTGACTGAGAATTCCTCCGGAAGTAAACCCTAGGCTAGATAGCCAAACAAAGAGTAGCACATCAATCCCCAAGGATAGCGCATCACAGAAAGATGATCAGATAGTCCAAACCCTAGCCAAGAGATATTCAAGCCAATACTGAGAACTAGCTGTTTTTGCAGCTGCACCTGCAACCCTCCTCCAAACCTGCGCACCAGACTACAATTGCAGTGCGCACCAACTGGGAAACTGCAATTCTGAGATCCTGCAAATGAGAACTGGCGCCCTATATTTATAGTAGATCTGTCAGTTTTGATGGGGCCGACTTCTCCTTCTGGATAAGTGTTTGTTCAGTATATTATTATTATTTCTGGCCGACTTCTTCTCTTGGAGGCTAATAGCCTAATATAAATTATCTTCTTGAGCCGACAAGGCTTCTAGGGTTATTAGCCAACTCATTATGGTTTCTCTTGC
>JASDQU010754313.1:16467-26843 GCA_032191745.1 Picea mariana | reverse complement strand
CTCCACAGAGGCACCCACTGGTAAGCCATCCCTGCTATCACTGCACCTTTTCTCAGGCATCCCCATCCACCTCACCCACCTGCATGACTTGGATTTAATCTTTTCCAGAAACATCCCTCTACCAGTATACACTAGCCCAATAAGACATCCTGTCACTTTCCCCAAACTTGTATTGCAGACTTGTATAATCTCTTTGAGCACTAGACTGGGGTAAAGGGGTTTTATGCACATGTTTAATAAATATTGATGATTAGATGTGATTGACATTGCTATGATCCCTGTGACTTATGAGCCCATGGAGGGCATAGCTGTTGATGTGCATGATCATGCCCGACGGACAGGTATCGATGGACAGGTACAAATGGGGAGATGATCAGTTTGGACCTTCATGGGGCTGAAGAGCCCACCCGATGGATGCTAAGACTCCAGCAGGGGGCAAAGACAGGGCAGAGCGTTTATACCAAGGAAGAGAAGAAGAATCCACCAGAGGCAGCTGAGCAGACCTGGACCTAGGGAAGTTGAGCCCTCTCCACATGAACGTTGGCCTTGGAAGGCCTAGGACGTCTCCCAGGAAGCCCATGACGTAACCCAACAGTATGGATGTCTTGGGAGGTAGATATGGCAGTATTGGCACGTGTGGCAGCGTGGAGAAGCCCAAGGAGGGCTAACGTTTTGCTCCAGGAGGCTGCATTTGCCCTGGAAGGGGCTAACGTCACCCTAGAAAGGGGATGACGTCTCTCTATTGCTTGATTAGGGTTTAATTTTCAAACATTTATGTAAAACAGTATTATTTTAGTACTTTGGCCTTGTCGGCCTTTTTATGACCTAAAAAGTAAATTTAGGTCATTGTACTGTGTAAATTGAGGGTTTTAACCTTCATTTTTTCATCATCTCTCAATCACCACTTGGTGAGGTCTGAAATTTGCGCCTTTCTTAGGGTTATTGGCTGAAATTTTGAGGCGCAATTGTTGAAGGAAGACTTTCTTGGCATATTTTGGCATTTATCTTGGTGGAAGGTATTACAACTAGGGTTTGCTATATGATTTATTGGTTAAATGTAAGTGAATTTCTGCAAAACTTCTTGATTGAATGGTTGTAGTGTTGTTTTCTTACATTTATTATTATAGTTTGCTGAATTAAACCTTAGGTGACAAGCACACATTGAAGGTCCTTGTCTCATGTCCCTATCAAGATTTTAAGCCATTTTATTTGCTGAAGAGAGATAGAGCCTTTCCATAGCAACACTCTATCCTTTCTTTTACCTATTGTCATCCTAATACACACTTGCAAACGTGAGCAAAGTCCAGCTCACTTAGTGTGTCCTTGGAGGCACAATGCCTAGGTTCACAGTCCACACTGTCACCTTGACTGGAACCTCTTCCTTCTAGGCTTACTCCTAGGGAAGCCAAAGGGGGTAGACCCTAGTTACTAGATGTGATTTAACTTTGAAGTTCTAGGAGTTAGTTTTAATTTGTTAAAGGTTGAGGGGGAAGACTAACCTATGATGCTAAGGCAGCAAATGCAAAGTGCAAGATTAATAAAATGTCAGACAAAGCCTTTTTCCTAAGTCAACTAAGACTAGTGCCTAAAGATTGGGCAAGGGGTCAACTATGTTTGAGGGTGTTGAATTACAAAAGATTACAAGTATAAGATTGCAACTATTCCACAACAGGAAGAAACAAGTACTTACAACAATAAATAAGAAATGTTACAACAATTATACAAGAGACAAATAGACAAGATTAACAAGTGCTTAAATGTGAGAATCCAAAAGATATCAAAACATTGAGATCATTCACATAAAACCAAGCATGCCCCAATAGCACTTACTCTATTGGACTACTTTTCAATGGCAACCACTAAAGCACTCAAGACTCAACAAGATGATGCCTCCAAATGGGATGCACAACTTCTTCTTGAATCACACCATAGAGAGCATAAATTGAGAGATGTAAAGTACTTTGAAAATAAATGCTCAACCAAACTCAAAAGATCTAACACTTAGATAATCAAACCACAAGATTGCATAATAGATTGAAAGATGTATGTGTGCTTGCAAAATAGCTTTGTAAACAACCATCATAATATATACCCAAGTAAAGATTGTCTAGAAGACTAAGTGGTTAAGAGTTGTTTAAAGATTTGATAAATTTCACTTGCCCTCCTAACTAAATGTCAAACCTTACTCCTCATCCTCCTATTGCCAAATAATTGCCGGATGCTCAAGATAGTAAGGCAACGAGGCCCACTCTAGCTTTCACGGTCAGCCCTAAACTAAGAGTACTTCTCGGAGAGGACACATCCTGTGTGCCGTGAGACAGTCCCCTGCCTACACCCTCCATTGTTTTCCTCAAACCCGTTTTAGATGGTGAAAATGGTGGAATTAGGTGCCCTAGTTGGTCTAAAATATTATTATGACTTATGGGTAAGTCTTAAGATGTGTTGTGAGTGTTTTAGATAAGTTTTAGGTGCCCAAAATTAACGAATTATGCCCAAAACCGAAACTGTAAATGACTGTTGTGAATGTGTTGCAAAATGTGAAATGAAGCATGTAACACCACATCTAAAACATGAAATGAAAGCTGGAAATAGGGACCATTTACATAATCATTTGATAACCCATTGCATGTGCAAGATATGTAAAAAAAATGCTATGAAAGGGGCAAGAACAGCTTGCCAAATGGAAACAACACTTTAGATTTTAACCATTCAAACACATGAGTTGTTCCATGAAGAAAGCATGCTAAGAAAAGATACTTGCTGAAATCGAAAACTAACTCTTACACCATTCACATATCCATGAATATTTTGCAAAATAAAAGAAAAGCTTGAGAGATATGTTTGCCCAAGAAATAAAAGGTTGCTTTAAGACATACTATTTAACCATGTAGTCTACTCCATTTAAGATAGCATGCTAAAGAGTGAAATATTTGCAAAAAATAAGACTAGAGAATGTAAATGGAAGTATGCCTTAAGGGCTTAGACTAAGATGAGTGATATGTGATGATTACTCTAGAGAATTTTAATCCATTTAAACCATAGAAACCATCAACACATTACTAACATACTAGCCATACGATTTTGGGGGTTACTCTCCCAAGGTGTAGGCAATTAGTTAAACAAAACTTGAAATAGATTGTAGCAAACCATTCACAATGGCACATGGTGGAGGCAAGCCTACCAATGTTGTGCCAAAGAGGGTTGGAAAGAAAGGACAACAATTATTATTGTAGCCCTAGCCACACAACCTTGTCCTAATGACAAGTGAGGCAAGAAATGAAAGAATGCTCAAATAAATCTATCTTCTAGCCCAACAATTTTGGGGGGTTGGCTGAGCCAATCACTCTCCCAAGGTGCAGACACTAACTAATTACAGAAAATAAATTACGATGGCTGAAATAAAAGAAGAGAATGCAAGCTTCAAGGGAACTTCCCGGGGGCTTGTTACAATACTAGAAATGGATGAGAGAAAAGAGAGACTTGTTACCCACTCAAAGGTTGACCTTTTGATGTGTTGTGTGGGTGGATTTTAGCAGCATATCCCCTTGTTTCTGGTAAGAACCTGCAAAAACCAGCAAGCAAATGCTTGCTGGAAATGCTGCACAACACAACAAAGTTAAGAAAAAAATTTGTTTTTTACGCAGAAATTTTCCACATAAAATCTCCAAATGAAATGTAAAAATATGTGACCTGTCTAAGATGGTTAGTTTACTGAAATATGAATGAAAAGTTAACAGAAAAATCAGACTACAAAACTAGGAGTTTGAGAAGGCCTTGAGGGAGGACTCCTTCTTGAGGCTCTCTCAACAATCCCTTGAAGTGAACCTGCAAAACTCAAGGCAAAACGTGAAGCATGGAAGTAGATAATATGTATGAATAGACGAACAACATGAAATACTTCAAATAATCAGCTATCCAACCTATATAAACCAGCAAGAATACTCTTTGTTAATCTACCCTAGCAAACTACTTTGCCAAAGATCTACTCATAGCTACACAAGAAACTTAAACATCACAAGATCACCTCATATGCAAGAATGCAACTAGAATACTCTTGGTGATTCAAAATCCTCCAAAGCTTTATTAATCCAATGGGAGAGTGTTGCAGCAACAAGTTGCTCCAAGACTCTCAAGAGCAAATGGGATGGAAGCAAGAGACAAAGAGTAAGAGAGATGGGGAGAAATTTCAGTAGAGTAACACTAGCTCAAAGATTGGTGAAGAAATGAGTGAGGAGAGGCTCTATTTATGCTTGGAGAGGCAAAGTCACCCCTCTTGGATGAGTTCCAAGTGTCAACAACCAAGCCAAAGAGACCATCCCAAGGAGAGGGGCGCACCACTTAGGGTTTGGGTGAGGATTGATGAGTTGGATGAGTGATTTGGCATGTGGGGACAAGAAATGGGTGAGGTGGTAGGCTAGGAAGGGCGCACTACCCATGGAAAGGCCCCACAAATCAATTAAATGGAGTTTCAATGGTTTTCATGTGAGGGGGGGCGCAAATCCCCCTGGGGGGCTTGGGTATTTAGTGAGTGGGTTGTGTAAGGGGGTGTGTAAAGGTTAGGGAGTGGGTTGGGTAGGTTAGGGAACATCTCTCATGCCTTTATCCACTTTACTTCACCCCATTAACTCAAAAATTACAAAGCATGACATTTCAGCAATGTCATACTTAGCAATTAAAATTGTTGTTTTAACTGACTAACACTCCGGGTGGACAAATGCCTAGCCAAACTCGTCCGACTGAGCTGAAACTTGGCCCAAGGGTGTAGGGGGTGCCTTTCCATTTCTTTTGAGCACAAATACCCCTATCAAAAACCCAAAGGCCTAGTTTTTACAATAATTGCTCAAAGACAATTAATTAATTAAATAATTAAAATTCCAACCTTAGGAAAATTAATTAAATTTAATTAATTAAAAAAAACCTATCTAGACTGGACGAAATTCCACGAAACTTTCTATAATGTCTTGCATGGTCATTTACATCATTCCTAAACAATAGTTACCAGAGGATGAGACCATTAGAACGTCGTTCACCACTTTGGAGGAATTATTGCAGGTGTGAGGGAAAAACTCAAGGGAAATCAACCAGGCTGAAAAGCCCAATTGACAACCTGAGGATAAAAAACCCTCGGTGAAAAGAACTCTCCCAATGAAAACATCCCAAGGTACCTGACCTAACTATGATCCATGCAGACCTATTACATTATTAACCCACACAGGAGTGCGGAAATTCCGCTTACAAAATTTTGTGCTGGAGACATAAATTGCCCAGTAGAACCAAACTATCTTCGACATATTTGCATCTGATGATGCATATATTCATGGCACATGGATTTGACCGCCTAGTTGAATAGGCGGTCAACACTACCCTAGCCATTTTACTCGTGTTGATTTAAGAAGGAGAAAAACGCACCAAGGCCTAGGTCACCTACACCTGGTGAACCATTTTTCCCAAGGGTTTGACTAGTGAAGCTTTGCTCTAGCAACACGTCACTTTCAAACTCTCTTGTCTTGAATCAATCATTTATTGAGCTAGTCGTTTTTTCCATTGAGCTAAAGAAGGAGGAGAGAGCACTGAGGCCTAGGGTTTCTACACCAAAGTGAGCCTCTCTCCCCTAGGGTTTTGTTGTTGAAGCATTGCTTTAGCAACACCTCAACACTTTACCCTCTTGTCTTTAGCTTCACTATCACTTAATGCTTCAGATTTTGCATTCTCTTTTTTTTTTGACTCCATATACCATGTTATCGCATGGTTTGTAGTTAGGACAAAAGGCAGATGTAAAGAGAAAAACTGGCGTAACTGAACCAATCCCACCCAATGTCACCTCGATAGGAAGGTTCTTTCTATTTAGGGAGGTAAGGCCCAAGAGAGACGTCCCTGGTGACCTTGGGTTTTGAGAAGGCAAAGGATTGAAGGCTAAAAGATAAATTCCCCCTCACAAGTCACCACCGAGTAGATAGTCCGGCTAACCAACCAATAAAGAGAAGTATAACCAAAAAGAGAGATGTACCTACCCGAGACAAAGCAACAAGAGATATATATATGCAAGCTTACTCGCTTGGTTAGTACTTCATATAATCAATGACTATCTGATAGATAAGCAATTGAGCAATAAATATTGACGAAGTAAATGTTTATATAATAGCAATGATTACAAGGTCACTTCTTCAATAAATGCTAAAGAAACGTGGCATTCAATGTAACAATTTAACACTTCATTAGGTAATGCCTTAAACAACCATCCAATTGCTTAAAAGTAAAACGATAGTTGCACAATGATGTATATAACAAAAGATGACGGCAGCAATGAGTTAGTAAGGTTAGTCTTAGTCTAGGGTTAGTATAGTTAGGGTTTGTTCAAAGTATTAGGTTTGAAGTTGTGATCAAGTTACTCAAGGCAAAGGAGGCTTGAGATCAATGGCTTTAGGGTTAATGGGGTCAAGAGTAGAGGACACAAAAGTTGAAGGATCAAGTGAAAGTGTAAAACTTAAGGACAAGAGGGTTAAACCTTGAGGTGTTGCTAAGGTCTTGCTATGAAAAGGCCTCAAGGATGAAACCCTAGGGGAGAGAGGCTCACTTTGGTGTAGGGGAACTAGGCCTCAGTGCTCTCTCCTCCTTCCTTAGCTTAATGGCAATGGCTAGCTTGAATAATGTTTGATAAGAGGTAAGAGAAGAGGGTTTGTAAACAATGTGTTGCTAAAGCAAGGCCTTACTAAGTAAACCCTAGGGAAAATCAGCTCACCAAGGTGTAGGGGAACTAGGCCTTGATGCGTTTTCTCCTTCTTAACTCAACAAATAAGAAAACGGCTAGCAAGGAGAAGAGGGATGGAGTGTTGCTAAGGAAAGGCTCTATCCTCTTCTAAAAAATGGCTCAAAATCTTGATGGGGACATGAGACAAGGACCTTCAATGTGTGCTTGTCACCTAGGGTTTATTCAGCAAATTATAACAATAGATGCAAGAAAATAATACTACAACCATTCAATTAAGAAGTTTTGCAGAAATTCACTTACATTTAACCAAGAAATCATATAGTAAACCCTAGTTGTAACACCTTCCACCAAGAGAAATGCCAAAATGCCAATATAAGTCCAAAAATGTCTTCCTTCAACAAGTGTGCCTCCCAATTTCAGCCAAGAACTCCAAGAGTGGCGCAAATGTCAGACCTCACTAACGAGTGAGAGAAAGATGATGAAAAAATGAAGGTGAAAACCCTCAATTTATACATTACCATGACCTAATTTTACTTTTTAGCTCATGAAAAAGGTCGACGAGGCCAAAATACTAAAATCATATTGTTTTACATTAAATGCTCAAAATTAAACCCTAATCAAGCAATAGAGAGACGTCATGACCCTTTTAGAGTAACGTTAGCCTTTCTAGGGAAAATGGAGCATCCTAGAGAAAAACGTTAGCCCTCCTTGGGCTTCTCCAGCCTGCCACACGGGCCAAAACTGCCCCAGCTGTCTCCCAAATCGTCCATGCTACTAGGTAACGTCATGGTCATGAAGGGTGACGTCCTAGGCCTTCCAAGGCCAACGTTCCACTGAGAAAGGGCACAACCCCCCTAGGTCAAGCTCTGTCAGTGTGCCTCTGCAAGACGTCCTCCTCTCCTGTGCAAACCCCTCTGTCCTGTCTCTCCCCCCTGCTAGGGTCTCAGCATCCATCTGGTGAGCTCTTCAGCCCCATGGAGGTCCAAACTGATCATCTCCCCATGTGTACCTGTCCAACAAGGTACTTGTCCGTCAGGCATGATCCTGCACATCAATAGCTACGCCCTCCATGGGCTCATAAGTCATAGGGATCATAGCAATGTCAATCACATCTCATCATCAATATTATTAAACATGTGCATAAAACCCCTATTACCCCAGTTAAAAGCTCAAAGACATTATACAAGCCTGCAATACAAGTTTGGGGAAAGTGATAGGGTGTCCTATTGGGCTAGTGTCCACTGGAAAAGGAAAGTTCTCGGAAAAGACTTCATCTAAGCCATGTAAGTGGGGTGATGTGGATAAGGGATGTCCAGACAATGAGTGCAGTGAGAGCAAGGGAGTGCAAAGTTTTACCTGTGGGTGCCTTTGTAGAAGGCGAGTTGCACTTGTCCTGGATGCAATTTTTTCCAAGCCCATTCATGCCCTTTATTCTTTTATTCTTATTGTTTTTTCTTCAAGAAGATAATCAGGGGACACTGCGCTAGCGTAGTTACCAGTGGTGGCAGTGTTACCCACAAGTACTTTCACAGAAATGAGAAGGTTGGCTCGTGATGAGACCCCCTTTCTCTTGCCCATGTAACCAAGTGTCACTACCCTGGCGTGGTAACCAGCTGCTAGTAGTGTCATACTGCTAGATACCCATGGACCTAATAGGCTGGCTTGTGATGAGACCCCCTATCCTCTGACTAGGCCTTGTTTTTTATTATTTTTTATGGGTCGCTCTTGTTTCTTGCTGAGAAGCCTTTTACTGCTTTCTCAAGGATCCCTGGGGGAAGCATCTCGAGGTTCTATTCTTAGGCTTTTATCTTTTGCCAGCTTGCTTTTACCTTCTGGGCCTTTAGCCCCTTCTTCCCACGAGGTAAGGTGCAATCCTCAAATGATAGGTCAACCCAGTGCCCAAACAAGTGTAATGGGATAGATGAGCGGGAAGCAAAACGAAAAAGTGGTGTTATGACGGGAGCGAATGATGGCTTTTCAGAAATCCCCCAATGGAAAACCAAAACCTACGGACATAGGCTTACTAGGGCATCCTGTCATTCCCCCCAAACATGGTCAAGTGAGCAAGTATAATATCCAAGCATTTGTTAGAAACAAAAGGAATTAAATGCACATATTCAAAGGTTTTGATGATCAGAGGGACACATACCATGATACCCGGACTCATTACCTCATGGAGCAAGAACCATCTCTGATACAAGACCAAGCTGATGGTGATGGATGTTGTTATTGTTGGCAAGGTAGAGGCGCTGAAAGGAAGAAAAGATGGGCCCTCCAGGGCCATGCTAAAGTCGATCCGGCTCTCGATACTTCATGTCTAGGACCTGTGGGCCTTGAGACATGATCTCCTAGTTATCCCTAAAAGTGGGGGATAACATCTGGCTCCAACTAGGGGACATGTGCTCACTGTAGAACGCATGAGAACCTCAGCATCTCTGGCATAACCTGTTTACCTGCTTGATCTCAATAGCAATATAAGTAACCGATTGGGGTGGTGAAACCACCCCAGCATATAGATATATATATTGACTGAAATAAAGCAATCATGATGTGAATGTAAAGCAAACTATTATAATATGCAATGCAAACGGTATAGTACATGAATGCAAAATGCCTACCTACTTACCTGCACTTCCTGTGAAGTCGGGTCCCCCCACCCTGGTGGGGTTTGAGGAGGTGCCCACTGATCGGTAATGGGCGCCTTGTTCCTTCCAAAGTGGTTGTTGTTGGTATTCCTCTTTCTTAGGCCATTGAATCTGATCAAAGTCTTCCTATGTTGCAAAAGGCATATCATTTGGAGAATACTCCTGAAGACTTTGTATGATTTTGTCATGTGCTTTGTCATCTTTGATGGAATCATTAGGATCCTGCACATGAGTCGTAGTCACAGGTGCATTCGGGAGACGACCAATAGTTCCATCTTTCAAGGGTATATTCACATAAGTGAGGTCCATCTCAAGAGTACCCCCCAGTTTCGAGGCAAACTTCCTAGACAATAACATTCCCCATACATCTGGGACGTCCACGACCACTATGTCCATGTGGATGATTTTCTCGGGGTATTCTTTAAGGTAAACTTGGACATTCTCAATCACCCCATGTGTGGGTATGGCTTTAGATTCAAAGCCACACACCTTCCTATAAGGTCGTGTGACTTTCAACCCTATTTCTTGCATGACCTTGAGGGACATCATGTTAGCACCGGCCCCTGAATCTAGCATGCAGTTGTTGAGGCTCTTGTTATTCATTATCAAGGTCATGAAGAAGGGAGGATGTTCATCGTATTGGACCTTGAAGTGATCGGCTTGCAACATAATAGGAGGGTCCATGGGTCCATCTGATCCTTGGAAAAAGTTGTCAAATCGTTCTTTTACAGATGGGTCCTTAATGACTTCTTTCAGGGGGATGGTTACATGAATCTTGGATAGTGCCCCTTCAAAGTCGAAGTTCAAATCAACCCTTTCGATTTTGGATGTCTTAGGGAGAAGTATGTCCAAAGGTGGGGATTTTGTTTGGGCAGTCAAAGGAATGGAGGTAGGTTGGTTTAGCTTTTTTCTTCTGTACACCTAGAATTCTTGCTTTTTCAATTTCTCTTTTGATTTTTGGTCCAGGTTTTTTATTATTGCCATCCTAGCCAACCTAGTTGCTTCTTTCATGCCCTCCTAAT
>JASDQU010754312.1:16793-36911 GCA_032191745.1 Picea mariana | reverse complement strand
TCATGAAAATTAAAAAAATAGGGCTCAAAGATTCCTTTGAATCTCCCAATCTGTAACACCTGTGTGAAAAATGAAAGAGGTTAATGTTCTTGGGTCTATGCTTGACAATAAACTCTTTTGGATTTTTAAAATTCATCCTAGTTCACCCGGAAATCCTCCTGGAAGTCAATTGGTCAAAAATACCAGTTCAACAGTCTTAGAACAGAGTTTCTGCAGCACATTTTGTAGTGCATTTAGTAGTGGTTGTCTGAATTCGCAACGCCTGAGCCAATTCGTAGCACCAAAGGAAAATCAAGTAGCCAAACCCTTCCTGACCTCCAAACAAGACAAAAAATCTCATGGTGTACCTGATGACCCTGAGTTTGATGTTGGTAATTTTGAATTTGCACCGGGATGGTTGCAACCTATCCAACCCACAACCCTCTTCCTTAACTAGTTCGCAACACCAGTTCACAGTGCCAACTCAAATATAGCTTGCGCACTTGAATGGATTTATAGTGACAAAGGGGAGACGTTTGAGTACAACCTGGATGTATGACATGTCAATGAAATGATATAAAAAACCAAAGGTATGACTCATGAGGGTTTTTACTTGTCATGATAATAATCTCATAGCTCAAATTTTAGACCAAGGCTATACATAGCCTTATTCATTCTGAAACCAAATATAACTTATGATTACAACCTAAAGACTCAACACCTGTGTCCTATAAACCTTATGACTCAAAGAAAAAAACTAAGGTGAATTTGTTTTACCCATACAATCTTATGTGTTAACAGCTGGCTCCACAGGGGATGGCATGCTCCCTGTGAGCTGCCAAGAACATGCAGTTCCATTTTCCTTATTCATTGGGCTATGGATTCATCTGTGCAACTAACCTATGAAACACTGCCAAAATATGCCACTTATTTAAGCAAACTGAATGATAAACTTGCTACAAACGGAAGGAAAGAAAATGCTCGAGAAGCGAGCTTATTTCCTACACTACCCTGCCTCTAACCAGATCTCCAATTTGATCAGGTAAACGCAGATTTCCACAACAACCATTCAAGTAATTTTAAGATTGAAATTATCTCATATATACTACTAATTAATGAATAATAACAAGAAAATAACAACAATGATATAGACTCTTTCAAAAATCCATACTCACCCATGAATGTCGGTGAAATGATAAAATCTGAAATTTTTAGAGAATCTGAAAAGTATGACTCCAACAAGGTTGTTATTGGATCCTCAAAACCATAGTCACAAAACTTTTGATTGAGAAAAAATTATTTCCATTGAATAAATTCCCCTTTTCTAAGAAAGAGATGACCTCCATGCGCTTTCACGAGCAGCTCTTGATCATTAAGAATGGCAGTTTCCTCTTCATAAACATGATCATATGATAATTGCATAACAAGACTTAAAGCATTATGACTATGATCAACTAAAAACATATAGTTATCTATGCAATCATCCACCACTACATGCTCAAACTCATTTTGAAAATGAACATAAGCATGATGTACATCTCGATCCATAGAAAAATATGAAAACTTTGAAGAAATTGTCAAATGTTGTCCCAAATATGATTCATACTTACATTCTTGTTGCTCCAAATCTGAAATATACTCACAATATTGTTGTTCATGTGAATGTATATTTTCAAAGTATGTTTGATCTTGAATCTACTTGCAAGCCCGAATATTCTCCTTGACTTCCTCTGCATCTTCAAAAAAACCTTATTAAAGATGAATATTTTCTTTCTCTCAAGAGACAGACAAGCTCTGAATGTTGAGCCATTAAATAGTACACCATGGCAGCAACCTCGGAAGGTCGGATCTCCAATGGCATGCTATGATAAACTTTGTAAAGCCTTATGTTGAAGACAACCATAGCTTCTTCTTCTCCTCTCCTCAAAGCATTAAAATCAGTGAGGTATTGATCCAAGGACTTTTTCTCACCCCAATACTTTAAAAATATGTTGCATAGCTCGATCCAAGAACCAATAGAATCGGCTACCAAACCTTTAAACCACACAACAACATCTCCAAACAAAGATTTGGAGAACAATCTCATGGTTAACATCTTTGTGTACTATCTCAAATTGATCAACAAAGTTATCAAAGGCTCCCAAATGCCTCTCAGTTGTAACATGATCCTCTCAAGAAAATCGGGGAAGATGAAGAATTCAAGAGGATAAGGATGAAGATGAGATGGCAGCCTTAAGGGTTTAAAAATCTTATCTCTTATTCTAGTTTGGACAATAGTGGGATGAAAGTGAGGTTCAATGGACTGATTGCAAATTCCATCAATGGTGGTAGAAGATGGTACTATGATCAGAGGAGGTGGTGAATCGGTTGTATCATTCACATGGTTACTAGGTTGATCATGTTCAGGAAGGATTTGAATATAAAAATTGTTCTCATATGTTTCAGATGAAGGACTAGGGTTAACATCAACTATGTAAGAAGAATGCAGATCTTCTTCTTTCAAAGAGGGATATATAGTAGTGGGTTTATGGTCATCATAATAAACGAAGCAAAGGATGATTCTCCTAACATATGAAGGAAAGGACAAGAAGGAACTGATAAAAAATAATATGATCTCTTGAAGGAAACTAACATCTTGATATATGGAATTCATGTGTCTTCCTCCCATTTTTTGTTTGAGCTCGTTCCTTAGTGGAGTTCTATAACTGATTTGAATCACCAACAAGTTATTCAAATGTGTGGAGTCGCCATGGTGAAAAAATGCAGTCTTTTCTGTCGCCAATCCCTTCTCACCATCAAGAATTGGTGGTAATCTGTGTCGTACAACCCAGGGAAGATCTTAAACTTTTTCCCCAACAATTTAAACAAAAATTTTAGCATTGAAAGTCACCCTCAGACTGTTAGAGGATAAGACCAGTACCCATCAAATAGATTTGTAATGGTAAATGTAACAATAAGTGTGTTTTTGAAAGGTGAGAGAGAGATAATAACATTTTTTCATCAATGAATGATGATGCCTACATCAGACCATGTTCCCATAGAGAAATTCTAATCAAAATATGAATAGAAACAAGATAAAATTTGCAAAGAAGAATGAGGAAGAAACATAAATAGAATAGTGCAGGTGTACATCTGGTCCAACTAACTAATCCCTACAGAAAATTCCAAAAATAAAGATCATCCTACTTCAGGAATTAAAAGAAGTTTATGATGATCCTTTCACATAGTTAAATCCTTTGTTGCATAAAAAAAATAGCATGAATCCTTCACACATAACCAGAAACTAGAAGAAAAATTAAACAACTATGTTCCATATTAGTATTAGCAACATCAATTGAAATGCATGCTCTTCAGTGAGGTATACAGAGCTGCAAAAACAAAACGGTTCATTTTCTATTACTCTGCCTCCTCCATAGATCTTTCTAACCCTACTCTCCTCTTGTACCATGAAATATATAGCACCATAGATCCTTTCCATCTCACCAATTCAAGCTCCAACCCCTTTCCCAAAATAGAAACAATTACAAACAGAGAATGACATGTTTTAACTGATTTCCTGCTTTTCAGGAGGCAAAATTATGAAAACTAGGCTTCAAAATTCCACTTGTAATTATCAAACTATAAAATTTGTGTAAAATATGAGAACCAATTTTGTATATAAACTCGTTCTGAAGAAAAACCTCTCTCGGTTTCTTGAAATTCATCTCGAGCTCGCCGAAATACATGTCGCAAAAACATGTCTCAAACAGGAACTCTTGAAAATTGAAAGGGCTCAAAGATTCCTTTGAATCTCCCAATCCATGACACATGAAAAATGAAAGAAGTTTATTTTCTTGGGTCCATTGTTGACAATAACCTCATTTGGACTTTGAAAATTCATCTTGGTTCACCCGGAAATCCTCCTAGAAGTCAACTAGTCAAAAATACCAGTTCAACAGCCTTAGAATAGAGTTTATACAACACATTTTGTAGCACATTTCGTAGCCCCTGTCTAAATTCGCAATGCCTGAGCGAAAATCAAGTAGCCAAACCCTTCTTGACCTCCAAACAAGACAAAAAAATCTCATGGAGTACCTGATGACCCTGAGTTTGATGCTGGTAATTTTGAATCTGCACGTGGATGCTTGCAACCTATCCAACCCACAAACCTCTTCCATAACTAGTTCGCAATGCCAGTTCACAACACCAACTCAAATATAGCTTGCACACTTGAATGGATTTATAGTAAAAAAGTGGAGAATTTGAGTACAACTTGGATATATGACATGTCAAGGAAATGATATCAAAAACCAAAGGTATGACTCATGAGGCTTTACCTGTCATGAGGATAATCTGATAGCTCAAATTTTAGACCAAGGCTATACATAGACTTATTCATTCTGAAGCCAAATCTAACTTATTATTACAACCTAAAGACTCAACACCTATGTCCTATAAACCTTATGACTCAAAGAACAAAACTAAAGTGAATTTTTTTGACCCATACAATCTTGTGTGTTAACAGGACAAACAAGGAAAAGGTACCATTGGTCAATGGAGTCAAGGCCTGAATTTCAAAGTTTTTATAATCAACAACTGGTAGTTGGTGTCTTTTTGCAGATTTGAGGAAATATAGGTGTTATTCTCAACAAATAAATGATATGAAATTAGATATGGAAAGGAGAAGAAATACCACTACACTACAGACATCAATTAGTGGATGAATCTCTAGTGCATCTTTAGAAGAAAGGACACAAAGATTAATTACTAAACATAGCATCAAATGAAGATGAATTATGTAAAAGAAACCATTAACACATGACAAGCATCATCAATGTGAAAGGAGCATCAAACATGGATGAATTCCTACCACTTAATCTCAAACAATGCCAGCAAAAAAACATAATCATGGAAATGATATACAAGAAACACATACTGAACATAAACACAGTGATGAATCTCAAATTTCAGAAAGAGGAAACTTATGCATTAACTTCAAAGGAATAAAAAAGTCTTGATCTGCAGTACAATAGTCCTATTTTCCCAAAAATAATCCCCCCCCCCCTTTATATCTCATAGCTTCATGAAATATATACCAAAAATATCTTCCTATGCTACCAAATTCGAATCATAACAACCTTCCTAGGTTAAGAAATACTTACAAATATCTTGGCAACAAAATCTGAACTAACTGTTGAAAAAGAGGAGTCAAAGTTGACTCATTAATTACAAGATAATAATAGATAAATCTTTTTTTTGAAACCATATCTTGATGATTGTTGACCTTTGGCATTCATTGTAGATGAGATGTCACAATTTCCTATCTTTCCTTAATGATTTGGAGGCATTCCAGAAGCTTTGTCGCAGTTGTGGAGCTACAACAAAAACACAACAGATTGTGCAACAAACTATGCGTGAGAAAAAACTCTCCCAGTTTTTCAAAATTCCTCTCCAGTCTTTTGGGATCTGCGCCCAAAGATGACGACCAAAACATTAAATGCTTAAATCTGAAAAAATGGGTTGTAAAGATTCATTTGAATCTCCCAAAATATGGCACTTTTTACAAATTTGAAAGAGTGTTTTATTATTTGGTATGTCCTTGAAAAAAATCTCTCTGGGATTTTCAAAATTCCTCTCTAGTTGGTCAGAAAGTGATCTTGAATTTGACCACTAAAATAGTCATTTGCACAGTGCGCCCTGTAGCCTGTGCGCAGGACAATCCTTTGCACAGTAAAATCCTCTACACAGCAAAATCCTCTATGCAGCAAAATTCTCGGCGCAGTAAAATCCTCTGTGTAGTGCACATCAAATGAGAGCAATAAAAAACTCTGCGCAGCAACGAGGATGGCTAGGGTTTTATCTCAAATGAAGTAAATATGGTTATGTGAAAAGAAAATTTGTTTCAGAGGATAACTTGCAATGGGCTCCAAGAAAGGCTTTTGAATAGTGATTGAAACAAATGAAGAATGTGCTTCAAAAAATAGAGTGAAAGGTTTGTGTGGCGAATATCAACACACAGGGTTTGCATAGCGACTGGAGTTTACGTAGAAGAGAGCTTTGGAGCTTGTTGGAGAAGCTATGGATGATGCATAGGTCTTGGAGGTGATGGAGAAAAACAAAATGTGGCCAATATTCATTCTCGAATGGATAAGGAATGAAATTTTGAAAAGGGAAGTGGTTATCCATAGTGACAAGACATTTCAAGTCATTATTTATTTGATTACTGACCTCGTAAACCTTGACACGCTAACTATGAATCATCTAGGAATGACTTGATTTTCCCAATATCATGGCATGACTTTGAAAACTTTGGAAAAACCTCTAACTCTAGCTCTGAAAATCATGGTGCTAACAGTTGGCTCCAATGGGGATGTTATCCTCCCAGTGAGGTAGCAAAAAACTCGTAGACCCTGTTCCTTTTCCATTGGGTTGTTCCCAATCCATATACTGTGACCTACAACCTGTAATTTGTTTCTCCACCAACTTATTCTGCAACTAAACCAAACCCATACTGAAAATACAAACTTAAAAATGTTGAAAGAAATGCTCGCCATGCTGAGCTTATTCACACCTACCTACCCTAACTGCTAAAAAAATTACCAATCAAGTGAAATCAAAATGTCAATGCAACCATGAAAGAACTTCATCCACTATTTTATTTCTTTGCACATTTTTTCTCCAAAGCATGTTTACTGATAATTCATTCAAAAATTTATCTACAAATTCAAAACTTGAAAAATTAAAAACATTGGCATTGTTTACCGCCTCTAACAAAACTGCAAATGGATCCTCAAAAACATGCATAAAACAACAATCATGTTTCACCCCTTTTACTACATCCTTGTTTTCATGTAATTTAACCTGTTGATTGCCACAAAGAGGCTGAAAAATCTGTTGAGACTCTTAGAAATAACAATCTTCTGAATCAGAAGACAGTGTTGGCTGAAATGAAAACCCCGGTGGCAAGCAATCCATATAGAACACTGACATTGATTGACCATCATATTCATTTCCAAGCAGGTAGTTGATCACAAGCTACAAATCTGAACTGAAATAACCTTCTATGTAATCAACAACAAGGTCATTAAATGTATGAGAAGGTTGTTGGTCCTCTTCACTGATAACAATTTTCTCATGTAAAACAGTGTCACTGTGAATGTAGTCGGACTTCCCTGCTTCCTCTGTTATCTCAAGTTTTACTTTCAACAATTCAAAGGAAGAAACACATAATGGAAGATAACTTTCATTTGTAATTCCATTGCTTTTTTCATAGTCAACATCATGCTTGGAGGATTTCTGATTTGAAACATTATAAACATTATGCTTCAACAATTTAAAAGAAGAAAAACACAGTGGCAAAGTTCTTTCACATGATTCAAAAATTTCTTCATTTTCTTCACTGTTGTCATATGCACATTTGTCGATTTCTTTGGATTCTTGAAAACAATCATGTTCAGATTTGGAAAGTGAAACAACTTGTTCTGAAAAGTCAACCTCATAGTCATCATTGTACTCATCAGACTTGGGTTAGCCAAAAATCTTTGTAATGTCATTAAACAGGAAAATTGAGGCAACGACTTGTTCTTCTGCAGGATGATCTACAGATTTACATTCATGGTTGTCTTCAAATGAATACATAAAACAATCAGTCTATTGCTCATGCTAACATGGATCCAAATTCAAATCGGTATCAAAACAATTCAGGACAACATCTTGCTCTTCAAGTTGCTCATCATTATTTTCAAACACATCCTCATGACATCCTTCAAGAAAACTTATGACATGATCAACCTCCTGCATATTATGCATAGTCTCTGGTTCCTCAGCTTTCAAACCCTCATCCAAAAATTGATTTTGTAGCTTCTTACATGATTTAATATTGTCTGCAACTTCCTAAGCATTATTGAACATCCGCTGCAAAGACGTAGACTTCCTCTCCATTGGAAGAAAAGATAAATCTGATTGAAAGGTTGTTACATAATGGAGCATGGAAGCAACTTAAGGAGGTTGGACTTATTTAGGTATATTGTAATACAAGATGTAAAATCTTCTATTAAACATGGAGATAGTTTCATCCTTATGTCTTTCCATGGCATGAAACTCAGAAATATATCGATTCCATGATTTCCTCTCACCCCAGAATTTCAGAAAATCATCCTTCAATTCTTCCCATGAACTAATGGATTAAGGTTGAAAGTGTCTAAACCACTACTTGGAATCTCCTTGCAAAGATTTATAAAAAAATTTCATACACACATCATCATGCTCAACCTCAAAAAGATCAATGAAATGCTCAAAATCCTGGACATGTTTCTCAGTTGCGAGGGTATCAGTTTCTCCTGTTGGAGCATATCCCTAACTTACATTAGTTTATACCTAGCCTAGACTCCTAGATCTTGGTTAATACATTCATTTACAAATTATTTCACCTAATTTGGCCACATAGAGAAGAAGGGCGCCTCATCCCTAGATTTTAGGGAAAATTGTTAATTTTATATCAAGACTCAACTCCCGGTTCTTGATTTTCTTGATTTTTCTTGATTTTCTTGATTTATTCTTGATTTTATTGATCTATTCATGATTTATTCCAACTACCCCATGAAAAAACTCATCTATTATTAGGGAATGCACACCTCCTCTTTGAGTGAGAGATTTATTCCTTAATTAATGATTTTTGTCGTTACTATTATTAGTAACTACTATTTCGGGTCAGTTAAGTGAGTTGGAACTACTTCTCTTGTCAGTTAAGTGAGATAATTTGCATCACTTAACTCTTGTGGACATTAATAAGTGTGTGACATGTATCTTTAGTGGTCTAGGTCGAACTATGTGGTCTCCCTTAGCTTATGACACCTATTTTAGCTATTTCTAGCTTTTTTTTACTAGAATTTCAATGTTGGAAATTCTATATATTCACCTCCTCTCTTCTTTTTGAGGATGGTTGCTCATGTATATTCATTTTTTATTAATATAATTCTTTGATTTATGGAGCAAAAACTTTCTCTCATCTCTTGAATATCAAAAAATTGCATGTGTTCAATTTAACTAGAATTCTAGATCTATTGGGGTTTCTGCAGGAATTATACATTTCCATCGAACACATGTAGGTACTTATAGTGCTTTGGAGGAAAATTATGAAGGATGTGAGGTAATTTTAAAGGTTTGTATATCTGTTGAATCTTGGAGGTTGTTGGATCAAGTACACGAGGTGAGATGTCACCCTTGATTTCATGAGGGTCATCAACTTGGCTAGGGTCATCACATGACGCAAATGGAATATTTTGATCAAAATCAGTGATACAATGAGGGGATACATGTACAAATTAAAGAAAAGGATATACAAGTGCAGGATTCTCATGATCATCATTTGAATGCAGCAGATAAAGAAAAAATTGTTTAGCATTTTCAGGAAATGACCAAAGGTAATTAATAACGAAATATATTATGTCTTGGAGAAAACTCAACTTTAGTTACTTGTTGTTTCCCATGATGTCCTTTCATACCTCTATCAATGGATATCCTCCTCTAGTGGAGTCTCTGAATCACATTAGAATCTTGATTGAAGTCGCCAGGCGGAAATGTACGGCCTTATTTTGTCCGACCTCTGTCCACCATCAAAAATAAGATCTAAACCTTGTCATTTCTACCAGGGAAAATGCAACTTTCACTCCCCGACAATGACGCCAAAATGTTAATACTCGGAAATTTATTTGGGTTGTATCAAAGAAAATCCCAAGGTAATTGTTTCAACCAACTTTAGATTGTATGTTGACCTATACAACCAGAGAGGGCCCTCTCATGTGTCTAATGACTAGTAATAACTCAAAGGATTCATAAATGAATGCACATAGGTCAGATTTTGCAATAAGACGGGTTTGTTTTTGTTTTAAAAGGGTTGGTAGGACAAACAAGGAAAAGGTACCATTGGGAAATGGAATCAAGGACTGAATTTCAATGTTTTTACAGTCAACAATTGGTTGGTTTCTTTCTGCAGATTTTTGGCAAAATAGGTGCTATGCTCAGAAAATAAATGATATGAAATGAGATATGGAAAGGAGAAGAAATCCCACTAGACTACATGCATCAATCAATGGATTAATATCCAGTGCAGCTTTAGAATAAAGGACACAAAGATTAATTACTAAACAGAGCATCAAATGAAGATGAATTTTGTAAAAGTAACCATTAACACATGGTAAGAATCATCAATGTGAAAGTATCATCAAACATGGATGAATTCCTACCAATTACTCTCAGACAATGCTAGTAGAAAAACATAATCATGGAAATGATAAACAATAAACACATACTGAACATAAACACTGTGATGAATCTCAAATTTCAAAAAGAGGAAACTTTTGCATTAACTTCAAAGGAATAAACAAGTCTTGATCTGCAGTACAATAGTCCTCTTTTCCCAAAAATAGTTTCCCCCCCTTTAGATATCATAGCTTCATGAAATATATACCAAAAATGTCTTCCTATGCTGCCAAATTCAAATCCTAACAGCCTTCCTAGGTTAAGAAATAGTTACAAATCTCTTGGAAACAAAATCTGAACTAACTACTGAAAAAGAGGAGTTAAAGTTGACTCATTAATTACAAGATAATAATAGATAAATCTTATTTTGAAACCATATCCTGATGATCTTTTACCTTTGGCATTTGTTGTGTATGAGATGTCACACTTTCCTATCCTTCCTTGTTGATCTAGAGTCATTCCAAAAGCTCTATCACAGTTGTGCAGCTACAACAAAAACGCAGCAGATTGCGCAGTAGACTGTGCGTGAGAAAAACCTCTCTAAATTTTCTAAAATTCCTCTCCAGTCTTTTGGGATCTACGCCAAAAGATGATGACCAAAACATTAAGTGCATAAATCTAGAAAAATGGGTTGTAAATATTCATTCAAATATCCCAAAATATGACACTTTTTGCAAATTTGAGAGAGGTTGTCATTATTTGTTTTGTCCTTGACAAAAACCTCTTTGGGATTTTTAAAATTACTCTCTAGTTGGTCAGAAAGTGATCTTGACGTTGAACACTAAACCAGTCATTTGCGCAGCGCACCCTGTAGCCTGTGTGTAGGAAAATCCTCTGTGCAGTAAAATCCTCTGTGCAACAAAATCCTCTACGCAGTGAGACAAGTAAAAAACTTTGCACAAAAAAGAGGATGGCTAGGTTTTTATCTCAAATGAAGTAAATATGGTTATGTGAAAAGAAAATTTGTTTTAGAGGCTAACTTGCAATGGGCTCGAAGAAAGGCTCTTGAACAGTGATTGAAACAAATGAAGAATGCGCAGCAAAAAATAGAGTGAAAGGTTTCCGTAGAAAATATCAACACACAGGGTTTGCGTAGTGACTGGAGTTTATGTAGAAGAGATCTTTGGAGCTTGTTGGAGAAGCTATGGACGATGCATAGGTCTTGGAGGCGAAGGAGAAAAAAAAAAGGTGGCCAATATTCATGCTCAAATGGATAAGGGATGAAATTTTGAAAAGGGAAGTGGTTATCCATAGTGAGAAGACGTTTCAAGTCATTCTTTATTTGATCACTAACCTCATAAACCTTGACACGCTAAATATGACTCATATAGGAATGCCTTGATTTTCCCAAGATCATGGCATGAATTTGAAAACTTTGGACAAACCTCTAACTCTAGATATGAAAATCATGGTGCTAACACATGGAATAGACGAAACTTTGGTAGAGGCTGAGGTAGAGGAAATTTCAGTAGAGGAGGAAGAGGACCGATTATATGTTATAATTGTAATCAACCCAAAAACTTGGCACTCGACTACTCGAATCCATGTACAACGTGCACATATTGCAGAGCAGTGGATCGTTTGACAGAAGACCGTCCCCAACTAGTTGTGAAGTGGCATGCCGAAGGAAACCAAAACCAAAATCCAAATCAGAATGTGCATAAGATATCAGCTGAAAGTTGCAATGAAGGACCAAGAGTAGAAGTTGTTACACACAAAGGAGCTAAAACAGGGGTTGGTTTGATGAATGAAGGAAAGAAGATTGAACAATGGGTAAGGAAATCAGTAGGGCCTATGATAGCCTATGATCCTCAACAACAAAAGGATACATATCATAGAGAAAGAAAAGAAGTACTTGGATTGGATTGGGGAGCGTGAATGTCATCTACAACTCAAGTAAAAGATCATGTTGTGCCAGAGAAACCAACTAGGAAAGTAAGCACGCTAACATAATTCCTGAAAAGTTGTGTAGAGATAATGAAGAATGAAATTGCACTGAGTACACTATATGACATGATTTCTCATTGCACACGAGGGAGGGAAACCCCCATCGCACAAAGGATGGTAAACCAGGTACTACGTAGGAAGAGGACCAACGAAGAATTCAAATTTAGTGTGCAGATTGGAGAGTATGATGTGGATAATGTTATCTTGGACTTAGGGTCTGACATGAATGCATTATCTAAGCAGACATGGGAGTTGATGGGAAAACCCAAGTTAATATGGTCTCAAGTTCAGCTAAGGCTCGCAAATCAACACAAAATAGTACCAATTGGTCATTTGACAACAACACATGTGAACATAGATGGGGTGTGCAGCATGGTAGACTTTGAAGTAATTGATATCGTAGATCATAGTCAACCATACCCAACACTAATGGGACTAGAATGAGATTTTGATAACCAGGTAATAATGAATTTGAAGAGGAGGGAGATGATATTTGAAGTTGGAGATTTGAAAGTTACTGCACCCTTGGACCCTTCCGAAGGAAAGAGATACATAGAGCCAACTAGAGGAAATGGCATTGACAACTTATACAACATGACAACATGGATGGATTATTATGTCAATCCTACAACAGATGGTGCACTAAGTTAGAGAAGTGTCAGTTCTTAGGCATCAGATTATGAATAAGGTCTAGAGCACTGGCAACATAAAATGAATGAAGTGTCAACTAGACGATGTGGACACATCACTCGATCCTTTTGATGGATTGGAATAGAGATCTATGATCCACCCAGGTATGATAGATTAATTGATATAAGCATGTTTGTAAAACCATAGGAGTTGTAGGTACCTAAACCAAAAAGGTTGTTAGAACTAGATGTTGTCCTGAAAGCGACTCCAACCGAATGGTGGGTTGCACATAGAGAGGGAATGAAATATTGGTCACATTGCAGCAGACTAATGCAATTAAGGTTTGGTACTGAGGAAGAAAATATTGTGCATAAGTACACAGGAGAGAGTGATCCAGCGGATCATGTTGAATAGTGAAAGGCTTTATGGAGTTTAGTACCGGAAATAGAATGGATGCACATATTTATACATACACTGGACACAATTTCAAAGAACTGGTATGGAATTGGAAATGTGAAGGGAGACAACAAGATGGGAAGAACTGGTCCAGAGGTTTGAAAACACATTTACTTTCAAACATGAATCTCCATTAATAGATGCATCACTAAAGGATATTTGAATGAATATCTTCTCGGAAGAAGGGACGATAGAGGTGGTACCAATATGTAGTGCGTATAGAGCCAAGATGATTGTCCATGAGTAATTAGAGTGTTAAAATGTGGCCAAGGAAGAGCATGATGAAGAGGATCCCAAGAATGTATAGGTACATGAGACAGAAAGAGAACGAGCAGTAGAAGGGACAGAACACGAATCCACTGCATATACAGAGCCTATAAAGACATAGAAGGTAAACATTAGGATGACAAAGAATCCCAAGTTTTCACAGATAGGATATTATTGGAGTGATAAGACAGTTGAGAAGATTGCAGACTTACTAAGAGAATATCAACACTTATTCCCAACTAAATTCTCAAAGATTAATGGAATAGAAAGAAACTTAGGCAAAATGAAGATCACATTGAAACTAGGAGTTAAGTCAGTGAAACAGAGGCCTTACAGGTTAAATCTAAGGTACAATGAGAAGGTGAAGGATGAAATAGATAGGATGTTAGATGTGGGATTCATCGAACCAGTAGAAGAATTTGAGTGGATCGGTCCAATGGTGGTGCAGGAGAAGAATATAGTAGGAATCAGGATTTGTGTGGATCTAAGGAAGTTGAATGGTGCATGCTTACATGAACCATTCCCAACACCATTCACAGATGAGGTACTGGAGAACGTAGGATCCCAGGAAAATTATTCTTTCACGGATAGATTATTGGGGTACATCAGATAAGAATTGTGCAATAGGATCGACACAAGACCACTTTTGTGACTAAGTGGGGGAGTTATCAATATATATTTATTCCATTCGTATTGAAGAATGCCCCTGCAGTGTTTTCCACAGTAGTGATTGCAACATTCAAGGAGTTCATCCATAAGTTCCTAGAAGTCTACTTGGATGATTGGATGGTGTTTAGTCTATTGAAGGATCATGTAGAAGTCATTAGGCTCATGTTGGATCGGTGCAGATGGTGTCAGATTTCATTGAACTTGAAGAAGTGTAACTTTTGTGCACCGTTCAGAATTATGTTGGGACATATAGTGTGAAAACATGGACTATTAGTAGATCTAACCAAGATTGCGGTAATTGAGGAGTTAGAAATGATTACATCAATCAGAAAACTAAGGGAAACTCTAGGTCATATAGGTTATTACAGGAAATTTATCAAAGGATATGCACAAATCACATAATCAATGGAAAAGTTATTAAGGAAGTGAAGTTTCATTGGAACTAGGACTGTCAGAAGGAGTTGGACACCTTAAAGCATAAACTTGTGACCGCGCCAATTTTAATTTTTCCAGATTGGAACAAGGAGTTCCATGTACATGTAGATGCACCGTCCATAGAGTTGGGTGCAGTACTATCCCAACTAGGGGAAGGAGACATATATCAGCCAATTGATTTTGCAAGTAGGAAGTTGTCTATAACAGAGAAGAACTATACAACCACGGAACAAGAAGGAATATTGGCAATGGTATATGCACTACAAAAATTCAGGCATTACCTATTGGGGTCACAATTTAAGATGTATACACACCACTCTACATTAAAATATTTAGTCAACAAGTCATTGATGGGGGGGAGAATATGCAGATGGTTATTATTATTTCAGGAATATGACTTTGAGGTTGTAGTGAAACCAAGGAACTTGAATTCTGGACTAGATCATCTATCACGCATATTTTCAGGTGAAGATGCAGGAAATTTAGATGACAACTTCCCATATGCACAACTATTTACAGTAAGGATGGTGGATGATTAATTTTTGGACATCGTACAGTTTCTAAGTATCGGTATGGCTCCATCATATATGATAATTTCACAGAAGAAGCAATTGGTAGTGAAAGCAACCGATTATTATTTGATTGCAGGGAATCTGTACAAGTTGGGTGAATATGGAATACTGAGGTGTTGTGTGTTAGAACATGAGAGACCAATGATACTTGAAGAAGTGCATGATGGGATTGCAAGAGAACATTATGTAGGGAGATAAATTGCACAGAAGATTTTGTGCACAGGGATTTAGTGGCCTACACTTCACAAAGATGTGATACTCTCAATCATGTGATGTATGCCAACGAGTGGGAAAGCCATCTAGGAGGGACGAAATTAATTTGAATCCACAGGTTACGTTGAAAGAATTTGAGAAATGGGCCATAGAATTTGTGGGGCCAATCAACCCACAAGCAAGAAGATCAAGGGAAAGGTACATAATCATTGCGACAGAGTATTTTACAAGGTGGGCAGAAGCAACACTCGTTACATAGTACATTGTGGAGACTGTTGTGTGGTTTTTGTTCGAGAATGTAGTCACAATATTTGGATGTCCACATGTATTAATCATTGATCAAGGTACACACTTTTTGAACAAAACAATTGCATCATTGACAAAGGATTTTCAAATTCATCATCAAAAGAGTACCCCGTATCATCTTCAAGCCAATGGAACAATGGAAGCGTTCAACAAGATCTTGGAGAATTCCTTGACAAAAATTTGCAATGTAAGGAGAGATGATTGGGACTTAAGAGTTTTTGCAGTATTGTGGGTTTACAGGAATACAAGTAAGAAGCTGAGAGGGGCAGGCACCTTTTAGGTTGGTCTATAGAAAAGAGGTAGTAATGCCTATGGATTTTATTCTTTCTATCTTGCGCATTGCAGCGAGCACTGAGCTAGCAGACTTTGGTGCAGTAGAAGAGAGACTATCACAGTTGGTACAACTTGAAGAACATCGGTTTGTCGCGGGTTCCCATCAATAGGTTGAGAACGAAAGAGATAAGGCTTGGAATGATTGACACATTAAGTATAAAAAGTTTCAAGTGGGAGATTTGGTATTACTTTATGACATTAATTTCATGTAGAATCCAAGAAAATTTAGAATGTACTAGTTAGGAACCTATGTGATTTAGCGGGTAACAGAGACAGGTGTTGCACAATTGGAAACCTTGAATGTAGAAGTCTTAGGAGGAATGGAGAATGGAAGTCGGCTAAAACTCTATAGAGATGGTCGATAGTATGCATAGTAGTTTGGGTTGTGCCATAACACATGTATTATAGTCGTTGTACCATAATAGCAAGAAAAACAAGGAAAAACAAATAAAAAGATGAAAAAGGAAGAAAATAAAATAAAAAGTAGATATAGTAAAAAGGAAAAAGAGTGATCAAGTACCAAGGCATACAAACTTGTGTAGAAGGAATGGTTATCACACATCATAATGAAACTGTGCTAATTTTGAAGACAATACACAGAAAAGATAGACTGTGAAGCACACATATGCAATAGAAAGAACCATTGCACAGTTTGGAAATGAAAAGACCGTTAAGTGCATTAAAACACAGAAACGACAGTTATGAAGCGAGAATGACAGATCATAAAAGCACTGTATAATCTTAAATGGTGAAAACCGTTGAAAATCACGACAAATTGGTAGTACGAGAGAAAAATCACACGATGGATTTGGTAACAAAGAAGCATTTATTTAACAACTCATCAACCATGATGGCAGATTGGACAAGGTAGTTAAGGTCGGATGAGACATGTCCAGTTGGCACAAAGGCACAAAAGCAATAGGAAATTGTTAAGGCTAAGTCATTATCGCATGAAAGTGGGAGAAAACAAAGCGAATCAGAGCGAATTTGAGAACAGATTCAAGCTACAACTACCCACGAAGAGGCACAAATCTAGTCTAGGAATTCATCATAGAAGAGGAATGGCATCGCTCGAAGTTGGAACACCATCTGTCGCGGCACAAAAATAAGCAAGATGACTAGAGAAAACACCAAAGATAGAGGAAGTAGTTGGAGCTTCGGTTTCGACTCCATAGGCAAGTTTCCACAGAAACTACTTACCACCGAGGATGGATAACGCGCCACCAATACAAGTACCAGCCAATGGGAAGTACCCATTGCCAGTAGCACCAGTCCCAGCAAGAGTAAGCAATGAAGGAGAAATGTTGGGGAAGATTGTCAGCGTAAAGTTTATGGACCATGATATCACAGATGCACCGAAATTCCCTAAGTTGGACAGGGATCAATATTTTTTCACTAGGAGTGTCCATCGTACATGCGAAATATTGATAGAGCCACAGGAATGGGTGTTGGGGTTGGAGAAGGCAAGGATACTAAACTTGCTAGAGATTTCACATTTCACGTCAAGTACAAAAATCAATGCATGTGTGAACGTGTTACTAAGCTGTGTTCATGGGGGGACACTTTGGCTTGATACCCCCATATCAACCAATACTATGTTGATTGCACGTATTACAAGATTTCCCAAAGCAGGTGAAGACCCAAGCCTATTTTTCAACAAGGCAAGAGAGAGAGCCTTGTTTAAGTCAATGAAAGAAAAATTCCAGACATTTAGACGAAAGAGGGGTTTGGATGTTAAAGAATCAATTATAAAAGTGTCAGGTTTGCAACACAGGTACTGACCTACAAAATGTTGCAAAAATGTCGCAAAGATGAGGTGCCAGTTGTATTCATTGTAGCCACAGAGAAGTGTGTGGAAGGGGTCCAGATGAACTGGGCCACCTTCTTGGTGAACCTGTTTTTACAGGATTGCAATGAGACCCAAGGAAAGGGAATAGAATTCCATTACACATGGTTGATAATATTGATTGCGCTCGTCGGGTGGAAAGAACCAAGATATTACCAGTGCATGCGTACAACAGGTAGCAACGAATTGGTTGCAAGGTATGAAAATTTATGGCACACAACAATTAAGAGAATGAAAAACGATAGTGATGCCACATTTTTTGTCTACTTGCAAAATATCACCTATTTGGTTGCGCACGCACCGCACATATCAGAAGAAAAAATAGAAGCGTACAAGGATATTGCACGATTTAGAGCTGGCATGCACCATATGTATTTGTTGGAAAAGAAGGATCCAACGTGCCAATGGTTTCCAACTAGCTATAGGTTGACAATAGAAGATGTGAGCTTGATAATCAATGACTGGGAAGAGGATTGGAATAACACAACAGAAAAGAAAGAACAATCAAAAGAGGAGGAAGAACAAGACCAGAGCGATGAAGAACAAGATAATGAGCAAGACCAAGATCAAACTAATTCCGCAAGTGATATGTCTGGACCATTGACAGTCCCCGAGACAGGACTAAAAAGGAAGGACAAGGGGAAAGAACAAGCAAGAGGGGTGCGCAAGAAAACTAAGGTGCATAGAGAGGCCTCGTTCTATATATTAACTAATGATGATGTGGATAGAATTGGCTACCAAGTACGGGATGCCACAAAATAAATATGGGATGAAGAAGCAAGGAAGAAAGAAGAGAAACAAAAGAAAGTGCAGGATCAGTTGGTAGTACTTCAACAATTGTTGGAAACAACGAGCCTCATGAAGGATTGCAGGGCGGAGGATGAACATGCCACAATTCCAGGAAAGGAAGCAAACAATGCGCATCCAGTCTTGACCGAGTTAACAAATGGGCATAAGACACTGCAGCTGGAAAGAGAGGCACTAGAAATTTCGACGGATGAGTTGGAGGAACATGTAAAGACACTAAGACAGTTGAACCTAGTAGTATCGTGGTTGTCCATGCAAAGACTACAAGAGTTGCAGGTAGGCCTATTACAATAAATGCATAGTAGAGGAGAGCAAGTGCAGTAGGATATCACTAGAATAATGGATGAGAGGGTCCAATTGCAGTGGAAATATGACGTTGCACTGCAACAAAAGAAGGAGGTGGAAGGTCGGGTCGAGGTGGTACTAAAGGATAGAATAGAAGTTGAGGAAAGGGTCGAAAAATACCTTAGGGAGAAGGACCAAGTTGAAGCTATAGCACAGAAAACCAAAGCAACAGTCCAGAAGCTCTACAAGGCAATTCCAAAAGTCCCCATATTAGTCGAAACTACTATGGAGGAACAAGTGTTAAATATTGGAGAAGTCATTAAGGGATTCAAAGAGAAACTTCATGACTTATAGTTGAAGCACATGCCATGCACACCACCATAAGTGCATGAAGGTAGAGAAAGAATGGAAACCATAGTAGTTGCAAACATTAAGAAGATAGAGGGAGAATGTGAAAAAATCTGTGAGGAGAGTGTGTAGATGTGGACAGAGCTAATATAATACCCTGAGATGAAGGTCATAGAGGCCAAGCTAACAGAAGTGTAAGAACATGCACAACAGGAAACAAAAAGGGATGCTACACTTCCACTAGTGGAGTGTATGTCAGTCATTTTGGCTCAGAGGCAGGCATATGTAGAAGTTGAGAAAATGAGGGATCAACAAAATATCCTTCAACAACAACTGGGGCCACTACAGGAAGAAGAAGTGAGGGTAATAGGGGAGTTGGCCACTGTGCAGGGAAAAGTCAAACAGGAAGCAGAAAAAGAAAAGGAAAAACTCACAGGTTTGACTACGTAGGGTGACGAGGAGATCACACAAAAAGAGGCAGACATCATTAAAGAAGTGGAGGTAGCAAAGGAAGCCTCCCAAAAACAATTCGCAACATGGAAGAGGAGGAAATGGGCCTAAGTGGCTCATGATGAGCCATAGGTGAGTGTTGGGGGCCTGTTGGACAGACAGTTTTGGAATACAGTTTTGAGAAAATCCTAAGTACAGAAGAAGTGCGCAGAATAGTTGCACATAGGAGACGAAGAAGAAGGACGAGGAAGTGTGCAGTTGAGATGCATCGAGAAGGAAAGAGTGCAGTAAGAAGAACAATATAGAGAATAAAGTAGAATAAAGGAGAATAATAAA